>JAKWBO010001686.1:0-11208 GCA_034336685.1 Luscinia luscinia
ACTGGGACAGGGACCTGCAGGACAGCTGGGACTGGGACAAAGACTGGGACTGGGACAGGGACCTGCAGGACAGCTGGGACTGGGACAAAGACTGGGACTGGGACAGGGACCTGCAGGACAGCTGGGACAGGGGCTGGGGCTGGGACTGGGACTGGGACTGGGACAGGGACCTGCAGGACAGCTGGGACAGGGGCTGGGGCTGGGACAGGGACAGGGACCTGCAGGACAGCTGGGACAGGGGCTGGGGCTGGGACAGGGACTGAGACCTGGGCTGGGACTGGGACTGGGACTGAGACTGAGACTGGGGCTGGGACAGGGACAAAGACTGGGACTGGGACAGGGACCTGCAGGACAACTGGGACTGGGACTGGGACAGAGACTGGGACTGGGACTGGGACTGAGACTGAGACTGGGGCTGGGACTGGGACTGGGGACTGGGACAGGGACCTGCAGGACAGCTGGGACAAGGACAGCTGGGACAAGGACAGCTGGGACAGGGGCTGTGGCTGGGACCTGCAGGACAGCTGAGACTGGGGCTGGGACAGTGACAGGGACCTGCAGCACAGCAGGGACAGGGGCTGGGGCTGGGACAGGGACCTGCAGCACAGCAGGGACAGGGACAGGGCAGTGGCAGCCACCCCCAGCAGCAGCACGAGGCTGTAGGTGACAGCAAAGAGGAAATGCTGCAAATCTGCCCCCAGAACAACTGAGCTGGCAGTGCTCATGTTGGAAAGCAGGAAATTTGTCCCGTTGGAAAGCTGAAAATCTTCTCCCAAATTTCCTCCTGAAATGGCTTTGGTCATGTTGGAAATTGAGGAATTTGCCCAGTTGGAAATTAGGAAATTTGTCCCATTAGAATGCTGAAAATCTTCCAAATTTCCTCCTGAGATGGCTTTGGTCAGACTGGAAATTAGGAAATTTGTCCTGTTGAAATTGGGAAATTTGTCCTGTTGGAAAGCTGAAAATCTTCTCCCAGATTTCCTCCTGAGCTGGCACTGGTCATGTTGGAAGTGGGAAATTGGTCATGTTGGAAATCAGGAAATTTGTCCCATTAGAAAGCTGAAAATCTTCTTCCAAATTTCCTCCTGAGCTGGCACTGGTCATGTTGAAAATCAGGAAATTTGTGCCACTGGAAATTAGGAAATTGTGTCACTGGAGAAATCCCAGGAAATCCCTGCCATGGAGAGCAGGAATTACTCATTATTAATAATTATTAATTATTCCCTTCAGGAATTGTATTCCCTGCATGGGGTGAAGTCTCAACTTCTCCCTCACTCCTGAGGTTTTGTTTTTATTTCATCCCCCAGGTGATGCTCACCCTGCAGTGTCCCTAAAAAGGAAAAAAAAATAAAAATTAAAAATTTAACCATTTAAACCACAAATATTTGGGTTTTCCCAATGGGCAGAGCCTCTAAAATCACCCCAAGGGGACAAAGGGAAATCTCCACACTGGGAGAATTTTCAGCAACTTAAACCTCTGAAAAACCACTCAAAAAAAAAAAATCAGAATTTAGGGTGTGAAACAGGGGAGAGAAGCACCCAGGTCACTGCACCCCAACTCCCATCAAACAGAGAGGAAATCTGGGGAAATAAATCAAATTTATGGCACCTAAATCAAAATTATGGCACCTCAACAGAGCCCTTGCAGGCAGGGAGGAATTAATTAAAGAATTAAAAATTTCAAGAATTAAGGAATTAAAGAATTTAAAGTTGAAAGGAGAATTATAGAATTAAAAATCTAAATAAAGAATTAAACATATAAAGAATTAAACAATTAAACAATTAACAGTATAAAGAATTAAAGAATTTTAAATTTAAAGAATTAAAGAATTTTAAATTTCAAGAATTAAAGAATTCAAGGAATTAAAAATTTCAAGAATTAAAGAATCAAAATTTTAAAGAATTAAAGAATTAAAGGACTAAAGAATTAAAAAATTAAAGAACTAAAAACTGAAATAATTAAAAAATTCAAGGAATTAAAAAATTAGAGAATTAAAAAACTTAAAATTTAAAAAATTAAAGAATCAAAATTTTAAAGAATTCAAGGAATTCAAAAATAAAAGAATTAAAGAATTAAAAAATTAAAAATCAAATAATTAAAAAATAATTAAAGAATTAAAAATTTTAAAAAATAATTAAAATGTTTAAGAATTAAAGAATTAAAAATGGAACGAATGAAATGTCCCCAAACTGAGGCACTGAAAGCACCAAGGGCTGGGGGTGGTTTCCAGAGGAAACTCTCAGCTCACATTTCCTGCCCAGGTACAAAGTGTGAGAACAGAAACCACAAAAAAGATAAAAAGAGATGAGAAAAGAGACAAAAATGAGAAAAACATGAGAAAAATATGAGAAAAACATGAGAAAAACATGAGAAAAACATGAAAAAGAGAAAAATGTGAGAAAAATGTGAGAAGAATGTGAGAAAAGAGACAAAAAACGTGAGAAAAAATGAGAAAAGAGACAAAACATGAGGAAAATGAGAAAAGACCACAAATTATAAAAACGTGAGAAAATGAGACAAAAAATATGAGAAAAATGAGAAAAGACAAAAATGAGAAAAACACGAGGGAAGAGACAAATGATAAGAACATGAGAAAAGAGAAAAAATGATAAAAACATAAAAACCAAAAAATGTGAAAACCGTGAGAAAAGAGACAAAAAATGATAAAAATGTGAGAAGAGACAAAAAACATGAGAAAAATGAGAAAAGAGAGAAAATGAGAAAAATCAGAAAAGACAAAAATGAGAAAAACGTGAGAAAACACAAAAAAAAAGAGAAACGAGAAAAGATAAAAATGGGAAAAACATGAGGAAAGAGACAAAAAATGATGAAAACGTGAGAAATGAGACAAAAATGAGAAAAACGTGAGAAAAGAGACAAAAAATGAGAAAAACGTGAGAAAAGAGACAAAAAACACGAGATAAGAGACAAAAAATGATAAAAGAACATGAGAAAAGAGAAAAAAGGTTTGAATTTTGGTTGGTTGTGGGGCTTTTTCTGATTTTTTATTTTCTGATTCTTCCTGATTTTTTCCCGATTTTTTTCCTGATTTTCTCCTGAGTTTTGCTGATTTTAGTGATTTTTTTCTGATATTTTTATTGTTTTTCCATTTTTATTCTGATTATTTCCAATTTTTTCCTGTTTTTTCTGATTTTTCCTGACTTTTTCTTTTTTTTTTTTTTTCTTTTTCTGATTTTTTTTCCCATTTTTATTCTGATTTTTTCCTATTTTTTCCTGGGTTTTTTTCTGGTTTTTTCCCTGACTTTTTCTTTTTCCTGATTTTTTCCCTGATTTTTTCCGAATTTTTTTCTGATTTTTTTTCTGTTTTTTCCCCCAATTTTTCCTGATTTTTTCCTGATTTTCAGGCCTTGCTGCCACAATCCCTCATGGAGGAGTTGCTCCAATTAAATCAACAGAAAAGGACCAAGAAATGCCACAAATAAAACCAGGAAAAAAAATGGAAAATCCCCATAATGCTCATTAATGAAAATTAATGAATTCCATCAAACAATAGAGGGGGAGGTGAAAAGACAAAAATCAGAAATTTGGAGAGAAATTGGATTTACCAGGATAAAATATTTATTATGATTTTATTTTTATTATTTTATTCCTGTGCACTGGAGATAATAAAATCAGAAATTTGGATTTACCAGGATCAATATTTTTTATTATTTTATTTTTTATTATTTTATTTATTATGATTTTATTCCTGTGCCCTGGCAAGAATAAAATCAGAAATTTGGAGAGAAATTTGTTTACCAGGATCAATATTTCTTATGTTTTTATTTCTTATGATTTTATTTATTATGATTTTATTTTTATGATTTTACTCCTGTGCCCTGGAAAGAATAAAATCAGAAATTTGGAGAGAAATTTGGATTTACCAGGATCAATATTTATAATAATTTTATTTATTATTACTTGATTTTTATTGTTTTATTTTTTATGATTTTATTTTTATAATTTTATTTATTATTATTTTATTTATTATTATTTTATTTTTATGATTTTATTCCTGTGCCCTGGCAAGAATAAAATCAGAAATTTGCAGAGAAATTTGACTTACCAGGATAAATATTTTTTTTTTTTATTATGATTTTATTTTTATTATTTTATTTTTATGATTTCATTTTTATTATTTTATTCCTGTGCCCTGGCAAGAATAAAATCAGAAATTTGCAGAGAAATTTGACTTACCAGGCTGAGCTGGGGCAGGAGGAGCTGCTGGGGCCCCAGCTCTGCTGCTCTGGGGATGTGACACAAACCACAGGAAGCCACAGCAAGTGACAAAAATGGGGGAGGGAGCACGGGGGGGGTGGTGCTGCTCAAAAATACAATAAAATACAAAAATCCCTCCCAAAATACAAAAATCTCACCAAAAATACAAAAAAAATCCTACGAAAAATAGAAAAATCTTACTCGAAAATAAAAAAATCCCTCCCAAAATACAAAAATCCTGCCCAGAAATACAAAATCTCACCCAAAAAACCAAAAATCCCATCCAAAAATCTACCCCAAAAATTAAAAAATCCACCCCAAAAATACAAAAATCTCACTCAAAAATTAAAAAATTCACCCCAAAAATACAAAAATCCCACCCAAAATACAAAAATCCTGCCCAGAAATACAAAAATCTTCCAATAAGATACAAAAAATCCCACCCAAAAATCTACACCAAAAAATAAAAAATCCACCCCAAAACCACAAAAATCTCACTCAAAATACAAAAATCCACCCCAAAATTACAAAAATCTCGCAATAAGATACAAAAAATCCCACCTAAAAATACAAAAATCCTGCCCAAAAATAAAAAAATCCCACCAAAAATACAAAATCTCACCCGAAAAAACAAAAATCCCATCCAAAAATCTACCCCAAAAATAAAAAATCCACCCCAAAAATACAAAAATCGCACTCAAAAATTTAAAAACCCACCCAAAAATACAAAAATCCCACTGAAAAAATACCAAAATCCCACCCAAAAATCCACCCCAAAACCACAAAATCTCCTAAAAAATACAGAAATTGCCCCCCAAAATTCCACCCAAAAATATAAAAATTCCACCCAAAAATATAAAAATCCTACCCAAAAATAAAAAATCCCACCTAAAAATAAAATATCCACCCCACACATAAAAAATTCACCCCAAAAATAGAAAATCCCACTGAAAAAAAAAATTTTTGTTTATTACTATTATTATTATTATTATTATTATTATTATTATTATTATTATTATTATTATTATTATTATTATTATTATTATTATTATTCTTACTACTACTACTACTACTATTAAATTTTTTAAAAATTATTTTAAAATTATTTTATTGCAAGCAAGGAGAGGTGAGTGGTGAAAATGAAAAAAAAAATAAAAATCAGGAGAAAGGTGACAAAGAGCTGGGGGAGGAAAAAAATGAAGTTTTTTACACCCAAAAGTTCTGTTTACTGGAA
Source organism: Luscinia luscinia (assembly GCA_034336685.1). NCBI lineage: Eukaryota > Metazoa > Chordata > Aves > Passeriformes > Muscicapidae > Luscinia > Luscinia luscinia. The sequence goes on from JAKWBO010001686.1 coordinate 5,454, forward strand.
ATTTTTTAGGAAATTTTATGGAAATATTTTGAAAATTTTTGGAAATTTTATGGAAATGTAATAGAATTTTTATGGAAATTTTAGGGAATTTTTTTGGAAATTTCTTGGGAATTTTATGGAAATGTTTTGGAAATTTTGTGGAAATTTAATGGAATTTTAATGGAAATTTTATGGAATTTTTTTGAAATTTTTTGGGAAATTTTATGGAAATTTTTTGGGAAATTTTATGGAAATTTTTTGGAAATTTTTTGGAAATTTTATGGAAATTTTATGGAAATTTTCTTTAAATGAGGGGCTGGGGAGGAAATGCTGAATTTCCTGCTCTGCTCTCACTCCCACACAGCCACAGGAGGAAAAAACAGCCCAAAATGCCAAAAACCACCTAAATATTAAAAAAAAAAAAACAAAAAACCCCCACAAATATTAAAAATAATCAAAACCAGCAAAATATCAAAAATTAAAAAATAATAAAAAGCACCAAAAATCAAAGATAAAAAAATATTAAAAGTACCCAGTCCCATCACCGAAATATTTAAAAATCAGAATATAAAAAATAAAAAAATTATTAAAAGCACCAAAATATCAAAAATAAAAAAACATTCAAAGCAACAAAAAAATCAAAAATAAAAAAATATTAAAAGCACACAACCCCATCACCAAAATATAAAAAAAATCAAAATATTTTTTAAAAAGTATTAAAAGTACCACAATATTAAAAAAAAAAATTCAAAGCACCAAAATATCAAAAATAAAAAAATATTCAAAGCACCAAAATGTCAAAAATTAAAAAAAATATTCAAAGCAACAAAAAATCAAAAATAAAAAAAATATTAAAAGCACCCAGCCCATCACCAAAATATAAAAAACCCAAATATCACAACCACCAAAATATATTAAAAAAAAATCAAAACCATCAAAATATCAAAAATAAAAAAAATATTCAAAGAACCAAAATATCAAAAATAAAAAATATTCAAAACACCAAAATACCAAAAATTAAAATAATATTCAAAGCACCAGCCCCATCACCCAAAAATATAAAAAAATCAAAATATCAAAAAAAAAAAAAAAAATTAAAAGCACGAAAAAATCAAAATTTAAAATAATATTCAAAGCACCAAAATATTAAAAATTAAAATATTAAAAGCACCCATTCCCATCACCAGAATATCAAAACCACCAAAATATTTAAAAAAAAAATTATTAAAAGCACCAAAATATCAAAAATAAAAAAAATATTCAAAGCACCAAAATATTAAAAATAAAAAAATATTAAAAGCACCTAGCCCCATCACCAAAATATTAAAAGCACCAAAAAATAAAAAATTAAAATAATATTCAAAGCACCCATTCCCATCACCAAAATATCAAGACCACCAAAATATATATAAAAAAAAATTAAAGTACCAAAAAATCAAAAATAAGAAAAATTCAAAGCACCAAAAAATAAAAATTAAAATAATATTAAAAGCACCCACCCCCATCACCAAAATATCAAAACCACCAAAATATAGATAAAAAAAAATTTAAAACACCAAAAAATAAAAATTTAAAATAATATTCAAAGCACCAAAATATCAAAAATTAAAATAATATTAAAAGCACCCATTCCCATCACCAGAATATCAAAACCACCAAAATATATAAAAAAATATTTTTATTTTTTTTCTTTTGGCTCCTGCAGCCACAGCCCCTGGTTTTATTTTTATTATTTTTATTTTTATTATTTATATTTTTATTTTTATTTCTTGAGGTCCATTGCCACCCCAGAGCACAAAATTCCCTTCAGGGTGCAGAGAGCTCCTGGTCTGCTGGGATGGCCAAATCTGGGAGGGGAGAAAGGAAAAGGGTTAGGAAATTATTGATGCTGAAATTCTCATTTTTCAATAAAATTCCTGGCTGGAAACACAAATGAAATTGGAAAATCCCAAAATCCCTGTGCTGGAATTATTGCCTGAAAGAATAAAAATTATGGAGGCAGAAAAATTCCATTTTTCAATAAAATTCCTGGCTGGAAATACAAATGAAATTGGAAAATCCCAAATTTTCTGTGCTGGAATTATTGCCTGAGGGAATAAAGATGATGGAGGCAGAAAAACTCCCATTTTTGAGGAAAATTCCTGGCTGGAAACACATTTTTTTTTGCTGGAAACACAAATTAAATTGGAAAAACCCAAATTTTCTGTGCTGGAATTATTCCCTGAGGGAATAAAGATGATGGAGACACAAAAATTCTCATTTTTCAATAAAATTCCTGGCTGGAAACACAAATTAAATTGGAAAATACCAAATTTTCTGTGCTGGAATTATTGCCTGAAAGAATAAAAATTATGGAGGCAAAAAATTCCCATTTTTCAACAAAATTCCTTGCTGGAAATACAAATTAAATTGGAAAATACCAAATTTTCTGTGCTGGAATTATTGCCTGAAAGAATAAAAATTATGGAGGCAAAAAATTCCCATTTTTCAATAAAATTCCTTGCTGGAAATACAAATTAAATTGGAAAATACCAAATTTTCTGTGCTGGAATTATTGCCTGAGGGAATAAAGATGATGGAGGCAGAAAAATTCCAATTTTTGAGGAAATTTCTTGCTGGAAAAACAAATTAAATTGGAAAATCCCAAAATCCCTGAGCTGGAATTATTGCCTGAAAGAATAAAAATTATGGAGGCAGAAAATCCCATTTTTCAATAAAATTCCTGGGTGGAAATACAAATTAAATTGGAAAATCCCAAATTTTCTGAGCTGACCCAGCCAGGAGCAGGGAGCTCAAAATGATCCCAAAAGGAGCAGAACTGCCCCAAACTGGGCTGGAATCCCCCAAATCCCCAAATCCATCCCAAATCCCAAATCCATCCCAAATCCCCCAAATCCATCCCAAATCCCCAAATCCATCCCAAATCCCCAAATCCATCCCAAATCCTCCAAATCCCCCAAATCCATCCCAAATCCCCAAATCCATCCCAAATCCCCCAAATCCATCCCAAATCCACCCAAATCAACATCCCAAATCCCCCAAATCCATCCCAAATCCCCAAATCCATCCCAAATCCATCCCAAATCCATCCCAAATCTCCAAATCCATCCCAAATCCATCCCAAATCCATCCCAAATCCATCCCAAATCCATCCCAAATCCATCCCAAATCCCCAAATCCATCCCAAATCCATCCCAGATCCATCCCAGATCCCCAAATCCAAGTCCCAAGTCCCCAAATCCATCCCAAATCCCCCAAGATCCATCCCAAATCCCCCCAGATCCGTCCCCAGATGTCCCACAGATCCGTCCAAATCCGTCCCAATCCCCCCAGATCCATCCCAGATCTCCAAGATCAGTCCCAGATCCATCCCAGATCCCCCCCAAATCCATCCCCAAGTCCATCCAGTCCCCAAATCCAGCCCAGATCCATGGCATCCAAGTCCGGATCCAAATCCATCCCAAATCCATCCCAATCCATCCCAGGCCCAAATCCCCCAAATCCATCCCAAATCCACAAATCCATCCCAAATCATCCCAAATCCCAAATCCATCCCAAATCCATCCCAATCCCCAAATCCATCTCAAATCCGGATCCCAAATCCCCCAAATCATCCCAAATCACCCCAAATCCATCCCAAATTCCCCAAATCCATCCCAAATCCCAAATCCCCAAATCCATCCCAAATCCATCCCAGATCCATCCCAAATCCATCCCAATCCCCCAAATCCATCCCAAATCCATCCCAGATCCCCAAATCCATCCCAAATCCATCCCAAATCCATCCCAAATTCCCCAAATCCATCCCAAATCATCCCAAATCCCCAAATCCATCCCTGCCCTCTGGAACCATCCTGCTGTACCCAAAACCTTCCTGACTGTACCCAAAAACAAAACTCCTGACCCACCTTGCCGCTTTGGCTGAATCCCAAATCCTACCTGCCACACTCCTGGCTGTACCCCAAATCCCAAAGCCCAAACCCCAAGCCCTGCCCCACCTTGCTGGCTGTAGGCAAACCCCAAACCCAAACCCCAAGCCCCAGACTCCAAACCCCAAACCCCAAACCCCAAGCCCTGCCCACCTCCCTGGCTGTACCCAAACCCCAAACCCCAAACCCCAAACCCCCAAGCCCAAGCCCTGCCCACCTCGCTGGCTGTACTAAACCCCCAAACCCCAAACCCCAAACCCCCAAACCCCAAAGCCCTAACCCTGCCCACCTTGCTGGCTGTACCCAAACCCCCAAACCCCAAATCCCAGAACCTTGCCCACCTTGCTGGCTGTACCCACAGACCCCAAACCCCAAGATCCCAGACCCCAGGCCCAAGCCCAGGCCCAGGCCCACCTTGCTGGCCGTCCCAGGCCCCAGGCCCCAGGCCCAGGCCCCCAGGCCCTGCCCACCTTGCTGAGCCTGGGGCCCCAGGCCCCAGGCCCCAGGCCCCCAGGCCCCAGGCCCCAGGCCCCCAGGCCCTGACCACCAGGCTCAGGCCTGGACCCCAGGCCCAGGCCCCCAGGCCCAGGCCCCAGGCCCAGGCCTAGCCCAGATGGCTGAGCCCCAGGCCTCAGGCCCCAGGGCCCCAGGCCCAGGCCCCAGGCCCCAGGCCCAGGCCCCAGGCCCCAGGCCCCAGACTTAGTCCCAGGCCCCAGGCCCCAGGCCCCAGGCCCCCAGGCCCCCAGGCCCAGACCCCCAGGCTGGCGCGCCCAGGCCCCAGGCCCCAGGCCCCCAGGTCCCAGAGCCCCAGGCCCCAGGCCCCAGGTCCCCAGGCCCGACTCAGGCCCAGGCCCAGGCCCTGAGGCTGGCCAGACCCCCAGAGCCCAGGCCCCAGGCCCAGGCCCCCAGGCCCCAGGCCCCAGGCCCCAGACCCCAGGCCCCAGGCCCAGGCCTAGGCCCCAGGCTAGGCCCCAGGCCCCAGGCCCAGACCCCAGGCCCAGATGCCCTGGCGCCCAGATCCCAGGCTGAGCCCCAGGCCCCAGACCCCAGGCCCAGGCCCAGGCCCAGACCCAGGCCAGACCCAGGCCCCCAGGCCCAGGCCCCCAGGCCCCCAGGCCCCAGGCCCCAGGCCCCCAATCCTGAGCCCAGGCCCTCCAGGCCCCAGGCCCAGGCCCCAGACCCAGGCCCCAGGCCCAGGCCCTAGGCTCCCAGACCCAGGCCCCAGACCCCAGGCCCAGGCCCCCAGGCCCCAGGCCCCAGGCCCAGGCCCTAGGCCCCAGGCCCGGGCCCCAGGCCCCAGGCCCAGGCCCTAGACCCCAAGGCCCCCAGATCCCCAGGCCCCAAGCCTAGGCCCAGGCCCAGGCCCCAGACCCAGGCCCCAGGCCCCAGGCCCCCAGGCCCCAGGCCCAGGTCTGGGGCCGCAGGCTGAGCCCCAGGCCCCCAGACCCCAGGCCCCAGGCCCCAGGCCCAGGCCTCACTGGCAGGCCCCAGGCCCCAGGCCCCCAGGCCCCAGGCCCCAGGCCCCAGGCCCCAGGCCCACAGGCCCCAGGCCTAGGCCCCAGGCCCCCAGGCCCCAGACCCCAGGCCCAGGCCCCCAGGCCCCAGGCCCCAGGCCCACAGGCCCACAGGCCCCCAGGCTGGCCCCAGGCCCCAGGCCCAGGCCCCAGACTAGGCCCCAGGCCCCAGGCCCCAGGCCCCCAGGCCCCAGGCCCCAGGCCCCAGGCCCCAGATCCCAGGCCTGGCCCCAGGCCCAGGCCCAGACTCAGACCCCAGGCCCAGGCCCGCCTAGGCCAGGTCCAGGCAGCCCAGACCCCAGGCCCCCAGGCCCCAGGCCTGGGCCCCAGGCC
>JAKWBO010001687.1:0-11195 GCA_034336685.1 Luscinia luscinia
TGGGCCATTTTTGCATTTTTGGGGGATTTTGGGCCATTTAAAGTCTCATTTCCTTTGGAAGTTTGCCCAGTTATTTTCCAGTTTTTTCCTCAGAAATTCCAGGTCACTCCCTGGGTTTTGGGCCAGTGTATTAGGAGTTTTTCTGGCCATTCTTTGTTGCAATTTCTGGGGATTTTGTCTTTCTTAGTAGGTGTTTTTAGGCAATTTCCTGGGTTGCTAAGGTTCAATTTATGCTGGATTTTTCCTGATGTTTTCCCCAATAATGCTTGGAATTTTGACCGGTTTGGGCTGTTTCAGTGTCGATTTTAGGACTATTTCTGGCCATTTTCATATGGATTTTGAGGGATTTTTGTTTCTTAGTGCCAATTTGGTAGGCTGATTTTCCCTGGATTTTTCCTCGATGCTATCCCATCGATCCTTGGTATTTTGGCAGATTGTAGATGGTTTTGTACAGATTCCTGGAGATTTTGGGCCATTTTTGCACCTTTTGGGGGTTTTGGGCCATTTAAAGTCTCATTTCCTTTGGAAGTTTGCCCAGTTATTTTCCACTTTTTTCCTTAGAAAGTCCAGGTCACTCCCTGGGTTTTGGGGCAGATATTAGGAGTTTTTCTGGCCATTCTTTGGTGCAATTTCTGGAGGATTTCTGTCTTTCTTAGTAGGTATTTTTAGGCAATTTCCTGGGTTGCTAAGGTTCAATTTATGCTGGATTTTTCCTGATGTTTTCCCCAATAATGCTTGGAATTTTGACCGGTTTGGGCTGTTTCAGTGTCGATTTTAGGACTATTTCTGGCCATTTTCATATGGATTTTGAGGGATTTTTGTTTCTTAGTGCCAATTTGGTAGGCTGATTTTCCCTGGATTTTTCCTGATGTTTTCCCCAATAATGCTTGGAATTTTGACCGGTTTGGGCTGTTTCAGTGTCGATTTTAGGACTATTTCTGGCCATTTTCATATGGATTTTGAGGGATTTTTGTTTCTTAGTGCCAATTTGGTAGGCTGATTTTCCCTGGATTTTCCTCATGCTATCCCATCCATCCTTGGTAATTTGGCAGATTGTAGATGGTTTTTGTACAGATTCCTGGAGATTTTGGGCCATTTTTGCATTTTTGGGGATTTTGGGCCATTTAAAGTCTCATTTCCTTTGGAAGTTTGCCCTCTTATTTTTCCACTTTTTTCCTTAGAAAGTCCAGGTCACTCCCTGGGTTTTGGGGCAGATATTAGGAGTTTTCTGGCCATTTTTGGTGCAATTTCTGGAGGATTTCTGTGTTTCTTAGTAGGAATTTTTAGGCATTTTCCTGGGTTGCTAAGGTTCAATTTATGCTGGATTTTTTCCTGATGTTTTCCCCAATAATGCTTGGAATTTTGACCGGTTTGGGCTGTTTCAGTGTCGATTTTAGGACTATTTCTGGCCATTTTCATATGGATTTTGAGGGATTTTTGTTTCTTAGTGCCAATTTGGTAGGCTAATTTTCCCTGGATTTTTCTGGATGCTATCCCATCAATCCTTGATATTTTGGCAGATTGTAGATGGTTTTTGTACAGATTCCTGGAGATTTTGGGCCATTTTTGGGGGATTTTGGGCCATTTATAGTCTCATTTCCTTTGGAAGTTTGCCCAGATATTTTTCAGTTCTTTCCTCAGAAATTCCAGGTCACTCCCTGGGTTTTGGGCTATGTATTAGGAGTTTTCTGGCCATTCTTTGTGCAATTTCTGGGGATTTTGTCTTTCTTAGTGGGTATTTTTAGGCGATTTCCTGGGTTGCTAAGGTTCGCTTTTCCTGGATTTTTCCGGATGTTTTCCCCAATAATGCTTGGAATTTTGACCTGTTTGGGCTGTTTCAGTGTCGATTTTAGGACTATTTCTGGCCATTTTCATATGGATTTTGAGGGATTTTTGTTTCTTAGTGCCAATTTGGTAGGCTGATTTTCCCTGGATTTTCCTCATGCTATCCCATCGATCCTTGGTATTTTGGCAGATTGTAGATGGTTTTGTACAGATTCCTGGAGATTTTGGTCCATTTTTGCATTTTTGGGGGATTTTGGGCCATTTAAAGTCTCATTTCCTTTGGAAGTTTGCCCAGTTATTTTCCAGTTTTTCCTCAGAAATTCCAGGTCACTCCCTGGGTTTTGGGCCAGGTATTTGGAATTTTCTGGCCATTCTTTGTGCAATTTCTGGGGATTTTGTCTTTCTTAGTGGGTGTTTTTAGGCAATTTCCTGGGTTGCTAAGGTTCAATTTATGCTGGATTTTTCCTGATGTTTTCCCCAATAATGCTTGGAATTTTGACCGGTTTGGGCTGTTTCAGTGTCGATTTTAGGACTATTTCTGGCCATTTTCATATGGATTTTGAGGGATTTTTGTTTCTTAGTGCCAATTTGGTAGGCTGATTTTCCTGGATTTTTCCTCATGCTATCCCATCCATCCTTGGTATTTTGGCAGATTGTAGATGGTTTTGTACAGATTCCTGGAGATTTTGGGCCATTTTTGCACCATTTTTGGGGTTCTGGGCCATTTAAAGTCTCATTTCCTTTGGAAGTTTGCCCTCTTATTTTCCACTTTTTCCCTTAGAAAGTCCAGGTCACTCCCTGGGTTTTGGGGCAGATATTCGGAGTTTTTCTGGCCATTTTTGGTGCAATTTCTGGAGGATTTCTGTGTTTTTAGTAGGAATTTTTAGGCATTTTCCTGGGTTGCTAAGGTTCAATTTATGCTGGATTTTTCCTGATGTTTTCCCCAATAATGCTTGGAATTTTGACCGGTTTGGGCTGTTTCAGTGTCGATTTTAGGACTATTTCTGGCCATTTTCATATGGATTTTGAGGGATTTTTGTTTCTTAGTGCCAATTTGGTAGGCTAATTTTCCCTGGATTTTTCTGGATGCTATCCCATCAATCCTTGATATTTTGGCAGATTGTAGATGGTTTTTGTACAGATTCCTGGAGATTTTGGGCCATTTTTTTGGGGGATTTTGGGCCATTTAAAGTCTCATTTCCTTTGGAAGTTTGCCCAGATATTTTTCCAGTTCTTTCCTCAGAAATTCCAGGTCACTCCCTGGGTTTTGGGCTATGTATTAGGAGTTTTTCTGGCCATTCTTTGTGCAATTTCTGGGGATTTTTGTCTTTCTTAGTGGGTATTTTTAGGCGATTTCCTGGGTTGCTAAGGTTCAGCTTTTCCTGGATTTTCCGGATGTTTTCCCCAATAATGCTTGGAATTTTGACCGGTTTGGACTGTTTCAGTGTCGATTTTAGGACTATTTCTGGCCATTTTCATATGGATTTTGAGGGATTTTTGTTTCTTAGTGCCAATTTGGTAGGCTGATTTTCCCTGGATTTTTCCTGATGTTTTCCCCAATAATGCTTGGAATTTTGACCTGTTTGGACTGTTTCAGTGTCGATTTTAGGACTATTTCTGGCCATTTTCATATGGATTTTGAGGGGATTTTTGTTTCTTAGGTGCCAATTTGTTAGGCTGATTTTCCCTGGATTTTTCCTCATGCTATCCCATCCATCCTTCGTAATTTGGCAGATTGTAGATGGTTTTTGTACAGATTCCTGGAGATTTTGGGCCATTTTTGTGGGGATTTTGGGCCATTTAAAGTCTCATTTCCTTTGGAAGTTTGCCCAGATATTTTCCAGTTCTTTCCTCAGAAATTCCAGGTCACTCCCTGGGTTTTGGGCTATGTATTAGGAGTTTTCTGGCCATTCTTTGTGCAATTTCTGGGGATTTTTGTCTTTCTTAGTGGGTATTTTTAGGCGATTTCCTGGGTTGCTAAGGTTCAAGCTTTTCCTGGATTTTTCCTGATGTTTTCCCCAATAATGCTTGGAATTTTGACCGGTTTGGGCTGTTTCAGTGTCGATTTTAGGACTATTTCTGGCCATTTTCATATGGATTTTGAGGGATTTTTGTTTCTTAGTGCCAATTTGGTAGGCTGATTTTCCCTGGGTTTTTCCTCATGCTATCCCATCGATCCTTGGTATTTTGGCAGATTGTAGATGGTTTTTGTACAGATTCCTGGAGATTTTGGGCCATTTTTGCATTTTTGGGGGATTTTGGGCCATTTAAAGTCTCATTTCCTTTGGAAGTTTGCCCAGTTATTTTTCCAGTTTTTTCCTCAGAAATTCCAGGTCACTCCCTGGGTTTTGGGCCAGGTATTTGGAGTTTTTCTGGCCATTCTTTGTGCAATTTCTGGAGGATTTCTGTCTTTCTTAGTGGGTGTTTTTAGGCAATTTCCTGGGTTGCTAAGGTTCAATTTATGCTGGATTTTTCCTGATGTTTTCCCCAATAATGCTTGGAATTTTGACCGGTTTGGGCTGTTTCAGTGTCGATTTTAGGACTATTTCTGGCCATTTTCATATGGATTTTGAGGGATTTTTGTTTCTTAGTGCCAATTTGGTAGGCTGATTTTCCCTGGATTTTCCTCGATGCTATCCCATCAATCCTTGATATTTTGGCAGATTGTAGATGGTTTTGTACAGATTCCTGGAGATTTTGGGCCATTTTTGCATTTTTGGGGATTTTGGGCCATTTAAAGTCTCATTTCCTTTGGAAGTTTGCCCAGATATTTTCCAGTTCTTTCCTCAGAAATTCCAGGTCACTCCCTGGGTTTTGGGCTAGGTATTAGGAGTTTTTCTGGCCATTCTTTGTGCAATTTCTGGAGGATTTCTGTCTTTCTTAGTGGGTATTTTTAGGCGATTTCCTGGGTTGCTAAGGTTCAATTTATGCTGGATTTTTCCTGATGTTTTCCCCAATAATGCTTGGAATTTTGACCGGTTTGGGCTGTTTCAGTGTCGATTTTAGGACTATTTCTGGCCATTTTCATATGGATTTTGAGGGGATTTTTGTTTCTTAGTGCCAATTTGGTAGGCTGATTTTCCCTGGATTTTTCCTCATGCTATCCCATCGATCCTTGGTATTTTGGCAGATTGTAGATGGTTTTGTACAGATTCCTGGAGATTTTGGGCCATTTTTGCATTTTTGGGGGATTTTGGGCCATTTAAAGTCTCATTTCCTTTGGAAGTTTGCCCAGTTATTTTTCCAGTTTTTCCTCAGAAATTCCAGGTCACTCCCTGGGTTTTGGGCCAGGTATTAGGAGTTTTTCTGGCCATTCTTTGTTGCAATTTCTGGGGATTTTTGTCTTTCTTAGTGGGTGTTTTTAGGCAATTTCCTGGGTTGCTAAGGTTCAATTTATGCTGGATTTTTCCTGATGTTTTCCCCAATAATGCTTGGAATTTTGACCGGTTTGGGCTGTTTCAGTGTCGATTTTAGGACTATTTCTGGCCATTTTCATATGGATTTTGAGGGATTTTTGTTTCTTAGTGCCAATTTGGTAGGCTGATTTTCCCTGGATTTTCCTCATGCTATCCCATCGATCCTTGGTATTTTGGCAGATTGTAGATGGTTTTTGTACAGATTCCTGGAGATTTTGGGCCATTTTTGCATTTTTGGGGGTTTTGGGCCATTTAAAGTCTCATTTCCTTTGGAAGTTTGCCCAGTTATTTTCCACTTTTTTCCTTAGAAAGTCCAGGTCACTCCCTGGGTTTTGGGGCAGATATTAGGAGTTTTCTGGCCATTCTTTGGTGCAATTTCTGGAGGATTTCTGTCTTTCTTAGTAGGTATTTTTAGGCATTTTCCTGGGTTGCTAAGGTTCAATTTATGCTGGATTTTTCCTGATGTTTTCCCCAATAATGCTTGGAATTTTGACCGGTTTGGGCTGTTTCAGTGTCGATTTTAGGACTATTTCTGGCCATTTTCATATGGATTTTGAGGGATTTTTGTTTCTTAGTGCCAATTTGGTAGGCTGATTTTCCCTGGATTTTTCCTGATGTTTTCCCCAATAATGCTTGGAATTTTGACCTGTTTGGACTGTTTCAGTGTCGATTTTAGGACTATTTCTGGCCATTTTCATATGGATTTTGAGGGATTTTTGTTTCTTAGGTGCCAATTTGGTAGGCTGATTTTCCCTGGATTTTCCTCATGCTATCCCATCCATCCTTGGTAATTTGGCAGATTGTAGATGGTTTTTGTACAGATTCCTGGAGATTTTGGGCCATTTTTGCATTTTTGGGGGATTTTGGGCCATTTAAAGTCTCATTTCCTTTGGAAGTTTGCCCAGTTATTTTCCAGTTTTTTCCTCAGAAATTCCAGGTCACTCCCTGGGTTTTGGGCCAGATATTAGGAGTTTTTCTGGCCATTCTTTGTGCAATTTCTGGAGGATTTCTGTCTTTCTTAGTGGGTATTTTTAGGCAATTTCCTGGGTTGCTAAGGTTCAATTTATGCTGGATTTTTCCTGATGTTTTCCCCAATAATGCTTGGAATTTTGACCGGTTTGGGCTGTTTCAGTGTCGATTTTAGGACTATTTCTGGCCATTTTCATATGGATTTTGAGGGATTTTTGTTTCTTAGTGCCAATTTGGTAGGCTGATTTTCCCTGGATTTTCCTCGATGCTATCCCATCAATCCTTGGTATTTTGGCAGATTGTAGATGGTTTTGTACAGATTCCTGGAGATTTTGGGCCATTTTTGCATTTTGGGGATTTTGGGCCATTTAAAGTCTCATTTCCTTTGGAAGTTTGCCCAGATATTTTCCAGTTCTTTCCTCAGAAATTCCAGGTCACTCCCTGGGTTTTGGGCTATGTATTAGGAGTTTTCTGGCCATTCTTTGTGCAATTTCTGGGGATTTTTGTCTTTCTTAGTGGGTATTTTTAGGCGATTTCCTGGGTTGCTAAGGTTCGCTTTATCCTGGATTTTTCCTGATGTTTTCCCCAATAATGCTTGGAATTTTGACCGGTTTGGACTGTTTCAGTGTCGATTTTAGGACTATTTCTGGCCATTTTCATATGGATTTTGAGGGATTTTTGTTTCTTAGTGCCAATTTGGTAGGCTGATTTTCCCTGGATTTTTCCTCATGCTATCCCATCGATCCTTGGTATTTTGGCAGATTGTAGATGGTTTTTGTACAGATTCCTGGAGATTTTGGTCCATTTTTGCATTTTTGGGGGATTTTGGGCCATTTAAAGTCTCATTTCCTTTGGAAGTTTGCCCAGTTATTTTTCCAGTTTTTCCTCAGAAATTCCTGGTCACTCCCTGGGTTTTGGGCCAGGTATTTGGAATTTTCTGGCCATTCTTTGTGCAATTTCTGGGGGATTTTTGTCTTTCTTAGTGGGTGTTTTTAGGCAATTTCCTGGGTTGCTAAGGTTCAATTTATGCTGGATTTTTCCTGATGTTTTCCCCAATAATGCTTGGAATTTTGACCGGTTTGGGCTGTTTCAGTGTCGATTTTAGGACTATTTCTGGCCATTTTCATATGGATTTTGAGGGATTTTTGTTTCTTAGTGCCAATTTGGTAGGCTGATTTTCCCTGGATTTTTCCTCATGCTATCCCATCCATCCTTGGTATTTTGGCAGATTGTAGATGGTTTTGTACAGATTCCTGGAGATTTTGGGCCATTTTTGCACTTTTGGGGGTTCTGGGCCATTTAAAGTCTCATTTCCTTTGGAAGTTTGCCCAGTTATTTTTCCACTTTTTTCCCTTAGAAAGTCCAGGTCACTCCCTGGGTTTTGGGGCAGATATTCGGAGTTTTCTGGCCATTTTTGGTGCAATTTCTGGAGGATTTCTGTGTTTTTAGTAGGAATTTTTAGGCATTTTCCTGGGTTGCTAAGGTTCAATTTATGCTGGATTTTTCCTGATGTTTTCCCCAATAATGCTTGGAATTTTGACCGGTTTGGGCTGTTTCAGTGTCGATTTTAGGACTATTTCTGGCCATTTTCATATGGATTTTGAGGGATTTTTGTTTCTTAGTGCCAATTTGGTAGGCTGATTTTCCTGGATTTTTCTGGATGCTATCCCATCGATCCTTGGTATTTTGGCAGATTGTAGATGGTTTTGTACAGATTCCTGGAGATTTTGGGCCATTTTTGGGGGATTTTGGGCCATTTAAAGTCTCATTTCCTTTGGAAGTTTGCCCAGATATTTTTCCAGTTCTTTCCTCAGAAATTCCAGGTCACTCCCTGGGTTTTGGGCTATGTATTAGGAGTTTTTCTGGCCATTCTTTGTGCAATTTCTGGGGATTTTTGTCTTTCTTAGTGGGTATTTTTAGGCGATTTCCTGGGTTGCTAAGGTTCAGCTTTTCCTGGATTTTTCCGGATGTTTTCCCCAATAATGCTTGGAATTTTGACCTGTTTGGACTGTTTCAGTGTCGATTTGAGGACTATTTCTGGCCATTTTCATATGGATTTTGAGGGATTTTTGTTTCTTAGTGCCAGTTTGTTAGGCTGATTTTCCCTGGATTTTTCCTGATGTTTTCCCCAATAATGCTTGGAATTTTGACCTGTTTGGACTGTTTCAGTGTCGATGTTAGGACTATTTCTGGCCATTTTCATATGGATTTTGAGGGATTTTTGTTTCTTAGTGCCAATTTGTTAGGCTGATTTTCCCTGGATTTTCCTCATGCTATCCCATCCATCCTTGGTAATTTGGCAGATTGTAGATGGTTTTTGTACAGATTCCTGAAGATTTTGGGCCATTTTTTGGGGGATTTTGGGCCATTTAAAGTCTCATTTCCTTTGGAAGTTTGCCCAGATATTTTCCAGTTCTTTCCTCAGAAATTCCAGGTCACTCCCTGGGTTTTTGGGCTATGTATTAGGAGTTTTTCTGGCCATTCTTTGTGCAATTTCTGGGGGATTTTTGTCTTTCTTAGTGGGTATTTTTAGGCGATTTCCTGGGTTGCTAAGGTTCAATTTATGCTGGATTTTTTCCTGATGTTTTCCCCAATAATGCTTGGAATTTTGACCGGTTTGGGCTGTTTCAGTGTCGATTTTAGGACTATTTCTGGCCATTTTCATATGGATTTTGAGGGATTTTTGTTTCTTAGTGCCAATTTGGTAGGCTGATTTTCCCTGGGTTTTTCCTCATGCTATCCCATCGATCCTTGGTATTTTGGCAGATTGTAGATGGTTTTTGTACAGATTCCTGGAGATTTTGGTCCATTTTTGCATTTTTGGGGGGATTTTGGGCCATTTAAAGTCTCATTTCCTTTGGAAGTTTGCCCAGTTATTTTCCAGTTTTTCCTCAGAAATTCCTGGTCACTCCCTGGGTTTTGGGCCAGGTATTTGGAATTTTCTGGCCATTCTTTGTGCAATTTCTGGGGATTTTTGTCTTTCTTAGTGGGTGTTTTTAGGCAATTTCCTGGGTTGCTAAGGTTCAATTTATGCTGGATTTTTCCTGATGTTTTCCCCAATAATGCTTGGAATTTTGACCGGTTTGGGCTGTTTCAGTGTCGATTTTAGGACTATTTCTGGCCATTTTCATATGGATTTTGAGGGGATTTTTGTTTCTTAGTGCCAATTTGGTAGGCTGATTTTCCCTGGATTTTCCTCATGCTATCCCATCCATCCTTGGTAATTTGGCAGATTGTAGATGGTTTTGTACAGATTCCTGGAGATTTTGGGCCATTTTTGCACTTTTTGGGGGTTCTGGGCCATTTAAAGTCTCATTTCCTTTGGAAGTTTGCCCAGTTATTTTCCACTTTTTTCCTTAGAAAGTCCAGGTCACTCCCTGGGTTTTTGGGCCAGATATTAGGAGTTTTTCTGGCCATTCTTTGGTGCAATTTCTGGAGGATTTCTGTCTTTCTTAGTAGGTATTTTTAGGCAATTTCCTGGGTTGCTAAGGTTCAATTTATGCTGGATTTTTCCTGATGTTTTCCCCAATAATGCTTGGAATTTTGACCGGTTTGGGCTGTTTCAGTGTCGATTTTAGGACTATTTCTGGCCATTTTCATATGGATTTTGAGGGATTTTTGTTTCTTAGTGCCAATTTGGTAGGCTGATTTTCCCTGGATTTTTCCTGGATGCTATCCCATCGATCCTTGGTATTTTGGCAGATTGTAGATGGTTTTTGTACAGATTCCTGGAGATTTTGGGCCATTTTTGCATTTTGGGGATTTTGGGCCATTTAAAGTCTCATTTCCTTTGGAAGTTTGCCCAGTTATTTTTCCAGTTTTTTCCTCAGAAATTCCAGGTCACTCCCTGGGTTTTGGGCTAGGTATTAGGAGTTTTTCTGGCCATTCTTTGGTGCAATTTCTGGAGGATTTCTGTCTTTCTTAGTGGGTATTTTTAGGCAATTTCCTGGGTTGCTAAGGTTCAATTTATGCTGGATTTTTCCTGATGTTTTCCCCAATAATGCTTGGAATTTTGACCGGTTTGGGCTGTTTCAGTGTCGATTTTAGGACTATTTCTGGCCATTTTCATATGGATTTTGAGGGATTTTTGTTTCTTAGTGCCAATTTGGTAGGCTGATTTTCCCTGGATTTTCCTCGATGCTATCCCATCAATCCTTGGTATTTTGGCAGATTGTAGATGGTTTTTGTACAGATTCCTGGAGATTTTGGGCCATTTTTGCATTTTGGGGATTTTGGGCCATTTAAAGTCTCATTTCCTTTGGAAGTTTGCCCAGATATTTTCCAGTTTTTCCTCAGAAATTCCAGGTCACTCCCTGGGTTTTGGGCTATGTATTAGGAGTTTTTCTGGCCATTCTTTGTGCAATTTCTGGGGGATTTTTGTCTTTCTTAGTGGGTATTTTTAGGCGATTTCCTGGGTTGCTAAGGTTCAATTTATGCTGGATTTTTCCTGATGTTTTCCCCAATAATGCTTGGAATTTTGACCGGTTTGGGCTGTTTCAGTGTCGATTTTAGGACTATTTCTGGCCATTTTCATATGGATTTTGAGGGATTTTTGTTTCTTAGTGCCAATTTGGTAGGCTGATTTTCCCTGGATTTTTCCTGATGTTTTCCCCAATAATGCTTGGAATTTTGACCGGTTTGGACTGTTTCAGTGTCGATTTTAGGACTATTTCTGGCCATTTTCATATGGATTTTGAGGATTTTTGTTTCTTAGTGCCAGTTTGTTAGGCTGATTTTCCTGGATTTTTCCTGATGTTTTCCCCAATAATGCTTGGAATTTTGACCTGTTTGGACTGTTTCAGTGTCGATTTTAGGACTATTTCTGGCCATTTTCATATGGATTTTGAGGGATTTTTGTTTCTTAGTGCCAATTTGGTAGGCTGATTTTCCCTGGATTTTTCCTCATGCTATCCCATCCATCCTTGAGTAATTTGGCAGATTGTAGATGGTTTTTGTACAGATTCCTGGAGATTTTGGGCCATTTTGCTTGGGGGATTTTGGGCCATTTAAAGTCTCATTTCCTTT
>JAKWBO010001688.1:0-11195 GCA_034336685.1 Luscinia luscinia
GAGAGATAGTCGCACCCTAACCACACCTTCCAGCATAAAGGCAGCCACTTTCTCTTCTTCTTCACCCTTTGTTGGATAGGGCATACATGCTACCACTATATCTCACAAACAGTAGGGTAGTGAGATGTTATGTACATAATCCCCTCCATCTCCTTCTTCTCAGGCGCACAAAGGGCCACAACAAATTCGCCTCCACACCACCTGAAATAGCAGTGACACCCCCTCTCCGTTATTGCTTTTGCACGCCGCTTCTTTTTTCTCTCTCTCTTCTTTCTCTCCTTCTTTCTCTCTCTTTCTCTTTCTTCTTCGCCTCTCTCTCCTCTTTCTTTCGTTCGCTTCCTCCCTGGCCACCCAACACCCACACCTGCACTCCCCAAACCACATTGGGACTCCCCAAACCACTCTGGGGACACTCCTAAAATCCACCTGGGGACACCTCTTGGCCACCTGGGGACATCCCTTCTTCTACACCAGCCACCCTGGCGTTTGGGACAGCCCTACTACCTGGAGATATTCCTGGGTTGGCCTGGGACACCCCAGAACCACCTGAGGACACCTCTGGGCCACCTGGGGATACCCTAAAACTACCTGGGGACACCTCTCTGGCCACCTGAGGACTCCCCAAAACCACATGGGGACATCCCTGGGCCACCTGGGGACACCTCTGGGCCACCTGGGGACACCTCTGGGCTACCTGGGGACACCTCTGGGCTACTTGGGGACACCCCTGGGCTACCTGGGGACACCTCTGGGCTACCTGGGGACACCTCTGGGCTACTTGGGGACACCTCTGGGCCACCTGGGGACACCTCTGGGTTACCTGGGGACACGTCTTGGCTACCTGGGGACATCCCTGGGCTACCTGGGGACACCTCCCTGGGCTACTTGGGGACACCCCTGGGCCACCTGGGGACACCTCTGGGCTACCTGGGGACACCTTCTAGGCTACTTGGGGACACCCCTGGGCTACCTGAGGACACCTCTGAGCTACCTGGGTACATCCCTGGGCTACCTAGGGACACCTCTGGGCTACCTGGGGACTCCTTAAACCACCTGGGGACAGCCCCTGGGCCACCTGGGGACACCCTAAAGTAGTTGGGGCCATCTCTGGGTTACCTGGGGACACTCCTAAACCACCTGGGGACACTCCCTGGGCTACCTGGGGACACCTCTTGGCCACCTGGGACAGCCCTGGGCTACATGGGGACATCTCTGGGATACCTGGGCACTCCCCAAAACCACATGAGGACACCTCTGGGCCACCTGGGGACACCCTAAAACTACATGGGGACAGCCCTGGGCCACCTGGGGACACCCCTAAAACTACATGGGGACACCCTCGCTACCTGGGGAAATCTCTGAGATACCTGGGGACAGCCCTGGCTACCTGGGGACAGCCCAAAACCACCTGGGGACACCCTAAAACCACCTGAGACAGCCCTGGGCTACCTGGGGACACCCTTAAAGTACTCTGGGGCCACCCTGGGCTACCTGGGGACAACCCTAAACCACCTGAGGACACCCCTGGGCTACCTGAGGACTCCCCAAAACCACCTGGGGACACCTCTAAAACTACGTGGGGATCGCCCAAAAACAGCTGGGGCCACCTCTGGCTACCTGGGGCCGCCTCTGGGCTACCTGGGGACACCCTAAAACTACACGGGGACACCCCAAATCCACCTGGGGCCACCTCTGGGCCACTCTGAGGAGCCCCCGGCCACCTGTGTCCCCGCCGCTGGCTGCGTGCTGCAGCCGCGGACGCGCGGGGCGCTGCTGGCCGAGGGCTCGGGCCGCGGCTGCAGCTGCGGCTGCTGGCCCGGGCAGGGACCACGGTCGCCGATCGCGGCGCGGCGCTCGCCTGGCCGTGGGCGCAGCACGTAGGTGGTAAAGGAGGCAGCGGCGCCGTTGGCGGTGCTTCTGTGAGTGGCAGTTCTACCCCAAATTCTTGTTTTTTTTTTTTTTTTAATTTTCTCTCAAATTCCCTTTTTTTACCCCAAAAATCTTCCCCCAAATCCCCTCCCCGCAATTCCAAAATTCCTTTCCCCAAATCTTCCCCACATCCCCTTTTTCCCTCCCAAATCTCCCTAAATTCCCATTTTTCCCCAAATCTTCCCCAAATTCTTTTCCCTCCAAATCTTCTCCCCTAAATTCCGCTTTATTCCCCCAAAATCTTCCCAAAATCCTTCCCGACACCCCCAAATTCCTTTATTCCCCCCAAATCTCCCCGCAAATTCATTTTTAATTTTTTTCCCCAAATTCTCTTTTTTTCCCCTCAAATGTTCCCCTAAATTCCCATTTTTTTTTACCCCAAATCTTCCCCAAATTCCTTTTTTTTCCCCCCCCTGGATCTTCCCGAAATCCCATTTTTGCCCCCAAATCTTCCCTAAATTCCTTTTTTTTTTTCCCAGATCTTCTCAAAATCCCATTTTTCCCCCCGAAATCTCCAAATTCCTTTTTTTTCCCTCCCCAAATCTTCCCAATTTCCCATTTTTTACCCCAAATTTTTTCCCCCCACCAGATCCGCCCGAGTTCCCGCCCGGCTCCTGCCCCACTAGCCGCGACGTGGCTCCGCTGCTCGCCGCTTCCCTCGACCTTTTGCCTGGCCACCGGCAACCCCTCCCCCACTGTGGCTCTGCGGCCGCCAAGGGCGTCACCGTGGCTACCACGGAGCCCCGGCTGGTCACTCGGTCGCTGGCCGGGACCTACGAGTGCAAGGCCACCAACGCCTTGGGGACGCTGGAGCCGGGCGCTGTCACCGCGGCGCTGGAGCGTGAGTGGCGGCGGGTGGCCACCGGGGGAGGGGTCTCGGTGGCCACTGAGGTCATTGAGTGTCCCCCTCCCCTAAAGGTGAGCCCACCATGTCCGAGTCGGGGTGTCCGGCACGCCGGGTGTGGGTGGAGGGACAGAGGTGGCGGCTGGAGTGCGGCGCCGAAGGGGAGCCGGAGCCCAGCATGCGGTGCGAGCGCGATGGCGGCGGCAGTCAAGATGGTGGCAGTCAAGATGGCGGCACTCGTGGTTGGATTCAAGATGGCGGCACTCAAGATGGCGGCACTCGTGGCATTCAAGATCGCGGCAGTCGTGGTTGGATTCAAGATGGCGGCACTTCTAGTGGCGTTCAAGATGGCAGTAATCAAAATGGCAGCACTCGTGGTGACATTCAAGATGGCGGCACTCATGGTTGGATTCAAGATGGCGGCACTTCTAGTGGCGTTCAAGATGGCAGTATTCAAAATGGCGGCACTCGTGGTGACATTCAAGATGGCGGCACTCGTGGGATTCAAGATGGCAGAACTCATGGGGGGATTCAAGATGGCACTCAAGATGGAACTCATGGTGGGATTCAATATGGCGGCACTCAACATGGTGGCACTCATGGTAGGATTCAAAATGGCGGCATTCAAGATGGTGGAGCTCGTAGTGGGATTCAAGATGGCAGAACTCATGGTGGAATTCAAGATGGCAACACTCATGGTGGCATTCAAGATGGTGGAACTCATGGTGGGATTCAAGATGGCAGCACTCATGGTGCCACTCAACACAGTGACAATCAAGATGGTGGCATTCATCACAGCGAAAATCAAGATGGCAGCACTCATGGTGGCATTCAAGATGGCGGCACTCATCGTGGCGCCCATGGTGGCACTCGTGGGACTCAAGATGGCGGCACTCATGGTGGCATTCACCACAATGAAAATCAAGATGGTGGCACTCAAGATGGTGGCACTTATGGTGGCATTCAAGATGGCAGCACTTATGGTGGCACTCATGGAAGAACTCATGGTGGCATTCAAGATGGCGGCACTTATGGTGACACTCATCATGGTGACACTCATGGTGGCAATCAACATGGCAGCACTCGTGGCACCCATGGAAGAACTCATGGTGACACTCATAGTGGCACTCAAGATGGCGGCAATCAAAATGGCGGCACCCATGGCACTCAAGATGGCGGCACTCGTGATGTCACCCATGTAAGAACTCATGGTGGCACTCAAGATGGCAGCACCCATAGTGGCATTCAAGATGGCGGCAATCAAAATGGCGGCACCCGTGGCGGCATTCAAGATGGCGGCGCCCATGGCAGCATTCACCATGGCGTCAATCAAAATGGCGGCACCCATGGCGGCATTCAAAATGGCGGCACCCATGGCGGCATTCAACACAGCGTCAATCAAAATGGGCGGCACACATGGCACTCAAAATGGCGGCACCCATGGCGGCATTCAAGATGGCGGTAATCAAAATGGCGGCACACATGGCACTCAAAATGGCGCCGCCCATGGGGACACTCAACATGGCCGCGTGGTCACCCGGCCGACGGCGGCCGCTATACGCCTGCAGGGCCACCAACCGGCACGGGGTGGCCACCAGGAGCGTGGCTGGTCACCGTGGAGTGTGAGTGACCCCGGGACGGGGGGACAGGGAGGGGACAGGTTTTTTTTTTTCAAGATCCTCCCAAAATCCCTCCCGGCAATTCCCAAATTCCCTTTTTCCCCCAAAATTCCCTTTTTCCTCAAAATTCCCAAGTCCCCATTTTTTCTCCCAAATCCCCATTATAAATTTAATTTTTATTATATTATTTATTTTTATTTTTTATTTTTAAATTTTATTATATTATTTATCTTTATCTTTGTCTTATTTTTATTATATTATTTATTTTTATTATTTATTTTTATTTTTATATTTTTATTTTAATTTTTATTATTTATCTTTATCTTTGTCTTATTTTTATTATATTATTTATTTTTATTATTTATTTTTATTTTTATATTTTTATTTTAATTTTTATTATTTATCTTTATATTTGTCTTATTTTTATTATATTATTTATTTTTATTTCTATTTTTGCTATTTTTATTATTTTTATTATTTTTGTTTTTTATTATATTATTTCTATTTCTATTTCTATTCCTATTCCTATTTCCATTGTTATATTTATTTTTATCTTTATTTTTTTAATTTTAATTTTAATTTTTATTTTTACTTTTATTTTTATATTTATTTTTACTTTATTATTGTTACTATTACTATTACTATTACTATTACGATTACTATTACTATTACTGTTACTATTATTACTATTATTTCTATTATTACTATTATTACTATTATATTTTTACATTTATTTTTACTTTTATATTTTTATTTTTATTTTAATTTTCATTTTTATATTTCTATTTTCATCCCCCCAGACCCCCCCGGCCTCCCCGAGCGCGGCTGCCCCGCTCGCCGCCGGTGGCTCGAGGGGACCCCGGCCCGGCTGAGCTGCGAGGCCACCGGGAACCCCCCGCCCGTGGTCACCTGCGCGCGTATCGCCGACTATCGCGACAACCACGCCGACTATCGCGACCATCATCGCGATTATCGCGACAATCGCGGCGATTATTTGGACAATAACGGCGATTATCGGGACAATAACGGCGATTATCGCGACAATCACAATAACGGCGATTATCGGGACAATAACGGCGATTATCGCGACAATCACAATAACGGCGATTATCGCGAAAATTACCGCGATAATAGGGACAATCAAGGCGATTATCGCGACTTTTACCGCGATTATCGCGACATGCACAACGCCACGGAGCTCGGGGACGGCGCCAACGTCACCCGAGGCCACGCCGGGCACCTACGAGTGCCGGGCGAGCAACGCGCACGGCTGGGCGAGCAAGAACGTCAGCGTGGCGGTGGAGTGTGAGCGGGGGGGAAAAAAATGGGATTTTGGGGGAAAAATCGGGATTTTGGGGAAAAAAGGGATTTTAGGGGAAAAAAATGGATTTTTTTGGGGGGGGAATGGAATTTTGGCGGAAAAAAATCGGGGTTTTTTAAAAGAAAAATGGGATTTTTTTGGTGGGGAAAAAATGGAATTTTGGGAAAAAACCCGGAGATTTTGGAGGGTAAAAATTCGGGATTTTGGGGGGAAAATCGGGATTTTTTTGGGGAAAATGGGATTTTTTTGGTGGGGAAAAAAGACAGTTTTGGGGGGAAAATGGAATTTTGATGTAAAAAATGGGATTTTGGTGGGAAAAATCGGGATTTTGGGGAAAAAAGGGGGATTTGGGGAAAAAGGGATTTTTTAGGGGGAAAGTGAGATTTTTGGAGTAAAACTCGGAGATTTTGGAGGGTAAAAATTCGGGATTTTGGAGGGAAAAAAGGGGTTTTTTGGGGGAAAAATGAGATTTTGGAGGGTAAAAATCCGGGATTTTTGGGGAAAAAACAGGAATTTTGGGGCAAAAACCTGAGGATTTTGGAGGGTAAAAATCGGGATTTGGGGTAAAAAATTGAGATTTTGGGGTAAAACCCCTGCGATTTTTGGGAATAACCACAGGATTTTTGGGAAAAAATAGCGATTTTTGGGGTAAAAATGGTGGATTTTGGAGAAAAAACGGGATCTTTTTGGGGCTAATTTAAATAATTTTTTATTTTTAACCCTTCCGTTGCCAGACCCGCCTCGTCCGTGACGCTGCGCTGTGCTCCCTCCCCCCCCCTCGTGGCGACGGGCGCGGATTTCTCATAAAAACCGGGAATTGGGTTTAGAAATGCGGGATTTGGGGTTTAAAAACAGGATTTTGGAGGGTAAAAAACCCGGGATTTTGGGGTAAAGATTTGAGATTTTTTGGAGGGAAAAAGCCAGGGATTTTGGGGTAAAACCCCGGGATTTTGAAGTAAAAATTCGGGATTTTGGGGTAAAAACCGGACATTTTGGAGGGTAAAAAACCGGGATTTTGGGGCAAAATAAACAGGATTTTAGGGTAAAAATCCGGGAGTTGGGGCAAAAATTCGGGATTTTGGGTTAAAAATTCGGGATTTTGGGGCAAAAAATACGAGATTTTGGGGTTAAAAACTCGGGATTTTGGGTAAAAAATTCCGGATTTTGGAGGGTAAAAATCTGGGATTTTGGGGTAAAACCCCGGGATTTTCAGGGGAAACCCCGGGATTTTAGGGGGTAAAAAATCAGGATTTTGGGTTAAAAAATCGGGATTTGGGGTTAAAAAATCGGGATTTTGGGTAAAAAAAATGAGATTTTTGGAGGGAAAAAGCCAGGGATTTTGGGGCAAAACCCGAGGATTTTGAAGTAAAAAATTCGGGATTTTGGGGTTAAAAATTGAGATTTTGGAGGGTAAAAATCCAGGATTTTGGGGCAAAATAAACAGGATTTTAGGGTAAAAATCCAGGATTTTGGGGCAAAAAATTCGGGATTTTGGGGTAAAAAATTCGGGATTTTGGGGCAAAAAATTCAGGATTTTGGGGTAAAAAAATCGGGATTTTGGGTAAAAAATTCCGGATTTTGGAGGGTAAAATTCTGGGATTGCGGGGTAAGAAACCGGGATTTTCAGGGGAAAACCAGGGATTTTAGGGGGTGAAAAATCAGGATTTTAGGGGGTAAAAAATCAGGATTTTGGGTTAAAAAATCGGGATTTTGGGTAATAAAATTGAGTTTTTTGGAGGAAAAAAAACGGGATTTTTTTGGGTTTGGTTTAATAATTTTTCTCTTTTTAACCCTTCCGTTGCCAGACCCGCCCTCGTCCGTGACGCTGCGCGTGCTGCCCTCGCCCCGCGTGGCGCCGGGCGCGGATTTCTCGGTGTCGTGCGGGGCCGGGGGGGTCCCGCGGCCGCGGCTGCGCTGGGCGCTGCCCCCCGCCCCCAACGCGCGCTGGGCCCGCGGGAACCGCTCCGTGCTGGTCACGGCGGCCAGCGCGGCCAACGCGGGCGAGTACCGGTGCCAGGCGGGCAACCGGCACGGCAGCGCCCAGGCCAGCGTGCGCGTCACCGTGGAAGGTGAGTGTTGGGTTTTTAAATTTTTTTTTTGTTTTATTTTGGGATTTTTTGGGATTTTTTTGCGATTTTTTCAGTGATTTTTTGGGATTTTTTAGGGGTTTTTTTGGGAATTTTTTGGGATTTTTAAAAATTTTTTGGGGATTTATTTACAGTTTTTTGGGGATTTTTTAAGGGCTTTTTGGGGATTTTTTTGCGGGTTTTTTTGGATTTTTTTGGTTTTTTGGGGGTTGTTTTTTTAGGATTTTTAAGGGTATATGGGGGATTTTTTGGGTATTTTTTGGGAATTTTTGGGGAATTTTTTGGATTTTTTCGGAATTTTTGGGATTTTTTGAATTTTTCGGGACTTTTGGGGATTTTTGGGATTTTTTTGGGGGATTTTTTAGGGATTTCTTTGAAATTTTTTGGGATTTTTTGGTATTTTTGGGTGATTTTTTGGGATTTTTGGTGAATTTTATAGGGTTATTTTTAGGAATATTATGGGGTTTTGGGATTTTTTGGGTGTTATTTTGGGTATTTTTGGGATTTTTTGGGAATTTTTTGGGAATTTTTTTGTTTTTAGGGTTATTATTGGGGTTTTTAGGGATTTTTGGGGAATTTTTAGGGGTTTTGGGGATTTTTGAGATTTTTTTTTTTAATTTTGTGAATTTTGGGGAATTTTTGAGGGAAATTTTGGGGTAATTTTTTCCTTTTTTCATTTTTTTTCAGTTTTTTTAAAAATTTTTTTGAAAATAATTTAAATTAAATTAAATTAAATTAAATTAAATTAAATTAAATTAAATTAATTTTTTTTCCTGTCCCCAGAGCCCTGGCCGCTGTCCCCGGCCTCACTGGTGTCGCTGGGGCTCCTGGTGGCCACCCCCAAAAACCCAATTTTTGGGGAGGATTTTTTAGTTTTTTGTGGGGGCAGTTTTGGCCTTTTTAGGATTTTTTTTTTTTTTGATGTTTTTCTTTCGGTTTTTTTTGCCTTTCTTTGTGTTTTTTTTGAGGCATTTTTCTTTGTTTTTTTGTTTTTTTGGGGGGATTTTTGGGGTTTTTGATTTTTTTTTCAGAATTTTTAGGGTTTTTTTGGGTTTTTTGGGGGAACTTTTGGGGAATTTTTGGGGATTTTTGTGACTTTTGGGGAATTTTGGGGGAAATTTTTTGGGGGAATTTTTGGGGGAACTTTGGGGATTTTTTTGGGAATCTTTGGGAATTTTGTGGAATTTTTTTCTTTGTAATTTTTGTGAATTTTGGGGAGCTTTTTGAAGGAAATTTTTGGGGTATTTTTTTCTGCTTTTTTCTTTTCTTCTTTTTTTTTTTTTTTTTTTGAAAATAATTTAAATAAAATAAAATAAATTAAATTAATTTTTTTTCCTGTCCCCAGAGCCCTGGCCGCTGTCCCCAGCCTCGCTGGTGTCGCTAGGCTCCTGGTGGCCACCCTGGGGCTCTTGGTGGCCACCGGGTGTTTCCTGAAGAGCCAGCAAGGGGACCAAGGGCGAGTACAACGTCAGCGAGGCCGAGGAGCCGGGCCCGGGCCGGGGACTGGGGATCCCGCTGGGAAACACCTGAGGAAAAATAAAAAATAAAAAATTGGAAAAAAAAATGTGTGTGTATATTTAAAAAAAAAAAAAAATTGTATGTGTGTATTAAAAAAATAAAAAAATCGGAAAAAAGAGGGCGAAAAATAAAAATATTAGCGTGGAGATCAAGGAAAGAAAGGGGAAAAAAGCACAAAAATAGGAGAAAAATTAAAAATTTAAAAATTTTGTATATGTGGATATTTAAAAAAAAATTGTGTATATGTATATTAAAAAATTAAAAAAAAATCGGAAAAAAAAGGGCGAAAAATAAAAATATTAGAGTGGAGATCAAGGAAAAAAAAGGGAAAAAAAGCACAAAAATCAGAGAAAAATAAAAAAATACAATTTAAAAAAAAATTGTATATATATAATAAAAAAAAAAAGCGAAAAAATGAAGGCGAAAAATAAAAATATTACCCTGGAAATCCCGGAAAAAAAGGGGCGGGGACTGAGGGATTCCCCTGGGAAACACCTGAGGAAAAATCGGGAAAAATAAAAAAATGGAAAAAAAATTTGTGTATGTGTATATTTAAAAAAAAAAAAATCCGAAAAAAAGAGGGCGAAAAATGAAGATATTGCCGTGGGAATCATGTAAAAAAAGGGGAAAAAAAGCACAAAAATAGGAGAAAAATTTAAAAAAAATAAAATTTTTGTAAATGTGGATATTTTTTAAAAAATGTGTATAGGTATATTAAAAAAATAAAAAAAAAACGAAAAAATGAAGTCGAAAAATAAAGATATGAGCGTGGAGATCAAGGAAAGAAAGGGGGAAAAAAGCACAAAATCGGAGAAAAATAAAAAAAGAAAATTTGTGTATGTGTATATTAAAAAAAAAAATCCGAAAAATGAAGGCGAAAAATAAAAATATTACCCAGGAAATCCCGGAAAAAAAGGGGCGGGGACTGAGGGATTCCCTGGGAAACACCTGAGGAAAAACCGGGAAAAATAAAAATGGAAAAAAAAAAATTTGTGTATGTGTTTATTTAAAAAAAAAAAAAAATCCGAAAAAATGAGGGCGAAAAATGAAGATATAAGAGTGGAGATCATGTAAAAAGAGGGAAAAAGTAACAAAAAAGACCAAAAAAAACCAAAACAAGAAAAAAAATCTACAAGAAAAAAAAAAAATCCCTCGAAAATCCCCTTAAAAAAATGGGGAAAAAACCGACAAAAAAACCCGAAAAAATGAAAATATTACCCTAAAAATCCCATAAAAAACAGAAGAAAAACAACAAAAAACCAACAAAAAAACTCCTAAAAAAACCCCACAAACCCAAAAAAAAACCAGTCAAAAAATAAAATAAAAAATCCATGGAAAATCCTCTAAAAAAAAAAATCCGAAAAATGAACTCGAAAAATAAAGATATTACCCTGGAAATCCCGGAAAAAAGGGGAAAAAAGGGGAAAAAAGGTTTTCCCCTGGGAAACACCTGAGGAAAAATCGGGAAAATAAAAAAATGGAAAAAAAAAATTTGTGTATGCGTTTATTAAAAAAAAAAAAAAAAATCGGAAAAAATGAGGGCGAAAAAGAAAAATATTAGCGTGGAGATCATGTAAAAATGGGGGAAAAAGCACAAAAATAGGAGAAAAATTTAAAAAATTAAACATTTTGTATGTGTGGATATTTAAAAAAATTGTGTATATGTATATTAAAAAAATAAAAAAAAATCGGAAAAAAAAAGGGCGAAAAATAAAAATATTAGAGTGGAGATCAAGGAAAAAAGGGGAAAAAAGCACAAAATAGAGAAAAATTAAAAATTTAAAAACTTTGTATATGTGGATATTTAAAAAAATTGTGTATATGTATATTAAAATAAAAAAATCGGAAAAAAAGGGCGAAAAATAAAAATATTAGCG
>JAKWBO010001689.1:0-11190 GCA_034336685.1 Luscinia luscinia
CAAAATCCCAAAAATCCACAAAAATTGCCCCAAAATCCAAAAAAATCCGACAAAAATCGCCCAAAATCCTCAAAAATTCCACAAAAACTTCCAAAAAATTCCACAAAATCCCAAAAATTCCAAAAAATCCCCAAAAATTCTCAAAAAATCCCTAAAATTCTTAAAAATCTCCCAAAAATTCACGAAATTCCCAAAAAAAATTCTCCAAAAATTTCTCTCAAAATCCCCAAAAGTACTCAGAAATCCTCCGAAAATTCCGGCATATTCCACAAGAATTCCCCAAAAAGTTCCCCAAAATTCCCCTAAAATCGGTTCAGGGACCCCAAAATCCCCCTCGGAATAATTCCCAAAATTTTCAGGGTGTCTGAAAACCCCAGGAGCCCAGAACTCCCAAAATCCCCCAAAAATTCCCAAAATCCCAAAAAAATCCCCACAAAATTGCCCCAAAATCCCCAAAAAAATCCCGACAAAAATCGCCCCAAAATCCTCAAAAATTCCACAAAACTCCAAAAAATTCCACAAAAATCCCCAAAAAATTCCAAAAAAATCCCCAAAATTCTCAAAAATTCCCCAAAAATTTAAAAAAATCCCCCCAAAATTCATGAAATTCCCAAAAATTCTCCAAAAATTTCCTCAAAATCCCCAAAATGTACCCAAAAATCCTCTGAAAATTCCCCAAAAATTCCCACAAATTCCACAAGAATTCCCCCAAAATTCCAGGTTCCTAGGAACCCCCAAATCCCCCTCAGGATCAATTCCCAAAATTTTCAGGGTGTCTGAAAACCCCAGGAGCCCAAAACTCCCAAATCCCAAAATTAAAAGAAAAAAATCCCCAAAAAAACCCCAAAAATCCAGAAAAAAAATCCCAAAAAATTCCCAAAATCCTCAAAATCCCAAAGAAACTCCAAAAAATCCCAAAAAACCCCCAAAAAATCCCCAAAAATCCCCCCAAAAAGCCCTAAAATCAAGAAAAAATCCCGAAAATCCCCAAAAAATCCCCCAAAATCCTAAAAATCCCAAAATCCCAAAGATTCCCCAAATATCCCTTAAAATAAAAAAAAAAAATCCCTAAAAAAAGAAAAATCTCAAAAAAATCCCAAAAAAAATCTCCAAAATCCCCCAAAAATTCCCAAAAAAAACCCCAAAAATCCCCCAAAAACCCCCAAAAGTCCAAGGCAGTCCTAAAGGAGTCCCCCAAAGATCCTCAAGGTCCCAGAAGGGCCCAAGATCCCCCAAGATGTCCGAGGAGTGCCGAAGATCCATGAGATCCTCAAGAATCCCCGAAGATCCCGAGAAATCCCCAGGAGTCCCGAGAATGTCCCCGAAGAATAAAAGGATTCCCCAGAAAAAAAAAGAAAAAAATCTCAAGGAATCCAAAAAAATCCTCGGAAAATCCCTCAAAATTCCCAGAGAAACCCCAAAAATCCCCAAAAGGCCCCAAAATCCGAAAAATCCCCAAAATCCCAAAATCGTCAAAGATCCCAAAATACCCCTAAAATTCCCAAAACCCCAAAAAATCCCAAAAAACCCCAAAAATCCCCAAAAGACCCCAAGAGATCCGAGAAAAATCCCCAAGAATCCCCAGAAAGTCATCAAAATCCCAAAAATACCCCAAAAAATCTCAAAAAATCCCCCAAAATCCTAAAAAATCCCCCAAAAATCCTCAAAAATCCCTAAAAACCGAAATCCCCCAAAAATCCCCGAAAATCCAGAAAAGATTCTCAAAATCCCAGAGAACCCCAGAAAATCCCAGAAAATGAAAAAATCCCCCAAAAAAACCCGAAAATCACCACAAAATCCCACAGAAATCCCAAAAAAAATCCCCAAAAATCATAAAACCCGAAAATCCTCAAAAAAACCCAAAAATCCGAAAAAATCCCCCAAAATCCCCAAAAATAGAAAAAATCCCAAAAATAAAAAAATCTCAAAAAATCCCCAAAAATCTAGAAAAAATCTAAAAATCCCTCAAAATTCCCAAAAAAAAACCCCAAAAATCCACAAAAATTCCACAAAAACCCCCAAAAAATCCAAGAGAAAAAAATCCCAAAATCCTCAAAATCCACAAAAAACCCCAAAATCCCAAAAAACCCCAAAAAAATCCCAAAAAAAACCCCAAAAAATCCCCCAAAAACCCCAAAATCCCCAAAATCCCGCTAAAATCCCCAAAATGCCCCAAATTCCCGAATGTTCCCGAATTTTCCGAGATGTTTCCCGAGCGTTCCCGAGCGTTCCCGCCTGTCGCGATAGTTTCTCACCGCCGCGTCGATGTCGGCGCCGTGCTCCAGCAGCAGCAGGACGCTCTCGCGAGATCCTGACGTCACGGCCGTGCAGCGGGAGTCAGCCCTGGGGGAGGGGCGCTCCAAGAGACCCCGCCCCCCAGGCGAGGCCCCTCCCCACAATCCCCAAAAATCCCCAAAAATCCCAAAAAATCCCCAAGAAATTCATAAAATTCCAGGAAAATTCCACAAAAATTCCTCCAAAAATTCCACAAAAAAATCCCCAAAAAAATCACAGGAAATTCCCCACAAAAAATTCCCCAAAATCCCCAAAAAGTTCCCCAAAAATTCCTCAAAAATTCCTCAAATCCCCAAGAAATTCATAACATTCCAGGAAAATTCCACAAAAATTCCTCCAAAATCTCAAATTCCCAAATTTCATCAAATCCCAAAAAATTCATAAAATTCCGGAAAATTCCAAAAAATTCCTCCAAAATTCCACAAAAATCCCCAAAATTCCAGAAATTTCTCAAAAATCCCAAAGGAATTCATAAAGTTCGGGAAAATGTCCCAAAATTCCTCCCAAAATTCCACCAAAGTCCCAAAATCACGAGATTCAAAAGATTCACAAAGTCCCCCAAATTCAAGATTCACAAGATCCCCAGAGATTCATAAAGTTCAGAAAATTCCACAAAATTCTTCAAGATTTCCAAAATCCCCAAAATTATACAAAACTCCCAAGATTCCAAAGTATTTCACTGGTTTGTACTCAAATCCCAAAGATCCCCAAAAAGTCCCAAAATCCCCAGATAAAATTCCAGGAAATTCTACAAAATTCTCCAAAATTCACCAAAATCCCAAGGTTCCTCAAAGGGATTCACTCAAAGATCCCCGGAGATTCATAAGGATTCGGGAAGGTTCCAGGAAATTCCTCCAGAAAAATCCCCCGAGGATTCATGGAGTTCGAGAAAGATCCCAGAAAGTGCCTCAAAAGTCCCCCCGAGGATTCAGTGGGATTCACTGGAGAGTTCTTGCAGAGGTTCATCCCAGGAGTTCACCCAAAGGTTCCCCGAGGATTCCTCAAGAATCCCCAAGAGGAAATTCATGGGATTCAGGGAGTTCAGAAAGGTTCATGAGATTCCGCAGAATCCCCCAAGATCACGGAGTTCGAAAGGAATTCTAAAAGTGCCCAGAAGGTTCCCCCAGGAGTTCCTCGAGATCCCCCGAGGAAATTCCCTTAGGAGTTCCAGGAAAGGATTCCACAAGGCGTCTATCCGAGGTTCACAGAATCACCAAAGAAATCCAAGGGAATTCCCCAAGAGTTCCTAAAGGTTCATAAGATTCAGGTATGTTCCACAAAGATTCATCGAGAATTCCTGAGATTCTATCAAAGATCCCCAGAAGATTCCTTGAGATTCACAAGGAAATGACCAAGAAATTCCTCCAAAGTTTCACAAAATCCCCAAAATTATAAAAATCCCCCAAAATTTCCAAAAATATTCACGAATTGTTCAAAATCCCCAAAAAGTTCCCCAGAAAATTCCACAAAACTCCCAAAAATTCACTAAATTCCACAAAAATGACCAAAATTGCCAAAAATTCCACAAAAATTCCAAAATCCCAAAATTCACAAAATTCCGCAAAAATCCCAGAAAAATTCACGAAATTTAAAATTCACAAAATTGTCCAAAATCCCCGAAATTTCCCAAAATTTTAAAAAGTTCCTCAAAAATCCTCAAAATTCCCAAAAATTAATGAAATTCAGAAAATTCCACAAAATTCACAGAAAATTCTAAAGAATTCCCAATATTTAAAAAAAAATTCCCAAAAAATTCCTCAAAAATCCCAAGAATTCACAAAAATTCCACAGAGTTCATCAAAATTCCACAAAAAATTGACCAAAAATTCCAGAAAATTACTCAAAAAATCACAAAAGAAATCACGAAATTCACAAAATTGCCCAAAATCCCAAGAAAATCCTCAAAAAAAAAAATTCCCAAAAGGAATTCACAAAATTCCAGAGGAGAATTCTTTAAAAAATCCCATTAAAAATCACGAGATTCCTCAAAAGGTGCCAAGGATTCCTCAAAAGTCCGCAAGGGATTCCCAAAAATCCCCAAAAAAATTCACTAAATTTCTCCCAAATTTTTGTGGATTTTCCCCCAATTTTCCCCAATTTTTTTAATTTCTCCCAAATTTTCCCCCAATTTTCTGCATTTTCTCCCAAATTTTCCCCCAATTTCCCCAAATTTCTCCCAAAATTTTGTGGATTTTTTTCCCCCAATTTCCCCCAGTTTTTTTTCCCCAGCTGCCCCCAAATTTCTGAATTCCCAATTTTCCCAATTTTAGGTTTTCCCCCCAAATTCTGTGGATTTTTCCCCAGTTTTCCCCTAATTTTTTCTCCCAACTCCCCAAATTCCAGAATTCCCAATTTTCCCAATTTCTCCTAAATTTTCCCCACATTCTCCAGAATGTTCCCCAATTTTCCCCGATTTTCCCCAATTTCACCCAAATTTTGTGGATTTTCCCCCAATTTCTCCCCCAATTTTCCGATTTCTCCCAAATTTTCCCCAATTTTGTGGATTTTCCCCCAATTTTTATCCCAATTTCTCCAAAATTTTGTGGATTTTCCCCAATTTTCCCCAATTTTATCCCCAATTTTTCCCCAATTTTTCCCCATTTCTCCCAAATTTTCCCCCAATTTTCTGCATTTTCTCCCAATTTTCCCCCAAATTTCCCCGATTTCCCCCAAATTTCTCCCTAAAATTTTCGGATTTTCCCTAATTTCCCCCAATTTTTTTTCCCCAGCTCCCCCAAATTCCCCAATTCCCAATTTTCCCAATTTTAGGTTTTCCCCCAAATTCTGTGGATTTTCCCCAATTTCTCCCAAATTCTGGGGATTTTTCCCCAGTTTTCCCCAATTTTTTTCCTCAACTCCCCAAATTCCAGAACTCCCAATTTTTCCCAATTTCTCCCAAATTTTCCCAATTTCTCCCAAATTTTCTCCAAATTTTCTGGAATTTTCCCTCAATTTTTCCCCGATTTTCCCCAATTTCACCCCAAATTTTGTGGATTTTCCCCCAATTTTTTCCCCCAATTTTTTCCGATTTCTCCCAAATTTTCCCCCAATTTTGTGGATTTTCCCCCAATTTTTATCCCAATTTCCCCAAAATTTTGTGGATTTTCCCCCAATTTTCCCCAAATTTTTTCCCAATTTCTCCCAAATTTCCCCAATCTTCTGCATTTTCCTCCCAATTTTTTCCCCAAATTTCCCCAATTTCCCCAGATTTCTCCCAAAATTTTTGGATTTTTCCCCCAACTTCCCCCAATTTTTTCTCCCCATCTCTCCCCACATTCCCCAATTCCCACTTTTCCCGGATGGGGATTTTCCTCGAATCACCCTCGTGATCGTGGCCTGCAGGCGGGCCGGCTCCGCGGCAGCTCCGCAGGGCCGGGGGCGGGGCCAGCCGAGGCCCGCCCCCGGCAGGTGAGAGCCGCAGGCCAGGTGGGGGGCGCAGGTCGCGACCCAAGGCGGTCCCGGGGCCATCGGGAGGCGCCGTGGGCAAGCAGGGAGCCGCACCAGAGGCGAGGCCTGGCGGTGATCACCGCCAGGTGCAAGGAAGTCTGCAGGTGAGACAGGTGAGAGACAGGTGAGATACACCTGGGACAGGTGAGAGACACCTGGGACAGATGAGATACAGGTGAGATACACCTGGGACATTGGGGCAAGCAGGAGCCGCACCAGGGATACCTGGCCGGTGATCACCGCCAGGTGTAGGGGGTCTGTGGGACAGGTGAGACACAGGTGAGATACAGGTGAGACAGGTGAGAGACACCTGGGACAGGTGAGGACATCTGGGACAGGTGAGATACACCTGGGACATTGGGGCAACCAGGAGCTGCACCAGGGCGGAGCTGGCCGGTGATCACCGCCAGGTGTAGGGGTCTGTGGGACAGGTGAGACAGGTGAGACACACCTGGGACAGGTGAGATACAGGTGAGACAAGTGAGATACACCTGGGACAGGTGAGATACAGGTGAGACAGGTGAGATACAGGTGAGACAAGTGAGATACAGGTGAGACACACCTGGGACAGGTGAGATACACCTGGGACTTTGGGCAACCAGGAGCTGCACCAGGGGTACCTGGCCGGTGATCACAGCCAGGTGTAGGGGGTCTGTGGGACAGGTGAGACACACCTGGGACAGGTGAGATACAGGTGAGATACAGGTGAGATACAGGTGAGACAGGTGAGATACACCTGGGACAGGTGAGATACACCTGGGACGGGTGAAGAGAAACACCTGGGACAGATGAGATACAGGTGAGATACACCTGGGACATTGGGGCAAGCAGGAGCCGCACCAGGGCGAGCTGGCCGGTGATCACCGCCAGGTGTAGGGGAGTCTGCAGGTGGGACAGGGACAGGTGAGATACAGGTGAGACAGGTGAGATACAGGTGAGAGACAGGTGAGACACACCTGGGACAGGTGAGAGACAGGTGAGATACAGATGAGATACACCTGGGGACATTGGGGCTACCAGGAGCCGCGCACCAGGGTGACTGGCGGTGATCACCGCCAGGTGCAGGAGAGTCTGTGGGACAGGTGAGAGACAGGTGAGATACAGGTGAGAGACAGGTGAGGGGACACCTGGGGACACCTAGGGACATTAAGGGGCAAGCAGGAGATCGCACCAGGGCGACCTGGCCGGTGATCACCGCCAGGTGTAGGGAGTCTGCAGGTGAGACAAGGTGAGAGACAGGTGAGATACAGGTGAGACAGGTGAGAGACACCTGGGACAGGTGAGAGACAGGTGAGGGACACCTGGGGACACCTGGGGACATTAGGGCAAGCAGGAGCGCACCAGGGCGACCTGGCCGGTGATCACACGCCAAGGTGTAAAAAGGGGTCTAATGGGACAGGTGAGACACAGGTGAGACAGGTGAGATACAGGTGAGACAGGTGAGATACAGGTGAGACAGGTGGGGAGACACCTGGAGACACCTGGGGACATTAGGGGCAAGCAGGAGCTGCACCAGGGCGACCTGGCGGTGGTCACAGCCCGGGTGTGGGGGGTCTGCAGGTGAGAGACAGGTGAGATACAGGTGACACACCTGGGACAGGTGAGGACAGGTGAGACAGGTGGCACAGATGACACTCAGATGACACAGTGGCACAGGTGGGACAGGTGAGGGGTGGGGCCAGGGTGTGGCCAAGGTTTTGACAAAGGGCGGGGCCCAGTGACCCCAAATGTCCCCAATGTCCCCCAGTGTCCCCAATGTCCCCAGTGTCCCCAATCCTCAATGTCTCCAATATCCCCAGTGTCCCCAGTGTGCCAGTGTCCCCAATGTCCCCAATCCCCCAATGTCCCCAATGTCCCCCAGTGTCCCCAATCCCCAATCCCCCAGTGTCCCCCAGTGTCTCGGTGTCCCAATCCCCCAATGTCCCCAGTGTCCCCAGTGTCCCAGTGTCCCCCAATCCCCCAGTGTCCCATAGTGTCCTCAATGTCCCCCAGTGTCCCTAATCCCCCA
Organism: Luscinia luscinia; assembly: GCA_034336685.1. Classification (NCBI taxonomy): domain Eukaryota; kingdom Metazoa; phylum Chordata; class Aves; order Passeriformes; family Muscicapidae; genus Luscinia; species Luscinia luscinia. The sequence goes on from JAKWBO010001689.1 coordinate 7,751, forward strand.
GTGTCCCCAGTGTCCCAGTGTCCCCAGTGTCCCCCAATGTAATACAATGTCCCCAGTGTCCCCAGTGTCCTCAGAGCTGTCCCTGTCCCCAGTGTGTCTAGTGTCCCCAATCCCCAGTGTCCCCAGTGTCCCAATCCCCCAGTGTCCCCAATGTCCCAGTGTACCCAATGTCCCAGTGTCCCCAATCCCCCAGTGTCCCCAGTGTCCCCCAATCCCCCAGTGTCCTCAATCCCCCAGTGTCCCCAATGTCCCAGTGTCCCCAATCCCCCAGTCCCCAGTGTCCCCAGTGTCCCCAGTGTCCCCAGTGTCCCCTCACCTGTCTCAGGTGGTTGTACACGTCAGGTCGCGCCCCCCGCAGGAACAGCGCCACCAACCGGCGAGCTCACGGGCAGCGCGCCCTGAGCCACGGCGATGTGCAGGGGCCTGGGGACAGGGACAGCTCTGGGGACACTGGGGACACCGCGAGGATTGGGGACACTGGGGACACTGGTGACAGTGGGGACACTGGGGACACTGTGGACACTGGGGACAGGGACAGCTCTGGGGACACTGGGGGACTGGGGGATTAGAGGCACTAGAGACACTGGGGACATTGGGGACACTGGGGACACTGGGGACACTGGGGGATTGAGGACAGGGACAGCTCTGGGGACACTGGGGACACTGGGGACACTGGGGGATTGGGGGCACTGGGGGATTGAGGGCACTGGGGGATTGGGGGCACTGGGACACTGGGGACACTGGGGGATTGGGGACACTGGGGACACTGGGGGATTGGGGACAGGGACAGCACTGAGGACACTGGGGACACTGGGGACACTGGGGGAATTGGGGACACTGGGGGATTGGGGACACTGGGGACACTGGGGACAGGGACAGCCTGGGGACACTGGGGATACTGGGGACATTGGGGACATTGGGGACACTGGGGACACTGGGGACACTGGGGACACTGGGGGATTGGGGACACCGGGGATTGGGAACACTGGGGACATTGGGGACATTGGGGGACACTGGGGACACTGGGAACATTGGGGACACTGGGGGTTGGGGACACTGGGACATTGGGGGACACTGGGGACACTGGGAAAAATGGGAAAAATTAGGGGGAAAAATGGGGAAAAATTCGGGAAATTTGGGAAAAAGTGGGGGAATGGGGAAAATTTGGGGAAAAATTTGGGGAAAATTTGGGGAAAATTTGGGGAAAATTCGCTGGAAATCTGGGGAAAATTGGAATAAATTTGGGGAGAAATTGGGGAAGTTTGGGGAAAAATGGGAAAAATTGGGAGAAAATTGGGGAAAAATTGGGAGAAAATTGGGGGAAAATTGGAAAAAATTGGGAAAAAATTTGGGGGTTTGGATATTTTGGGGGAATTTGGGAAATTTGGGGGTTTGGGGATTTTGGGGGTCCCAAACGTCCCCAGACGTCCCTGATTCCGGGGGGAGGGCTGCGCTCTTCCCGCCCCTCCCCGCGCTGTTCCCGTAAAGGGGCGTGGCCCCGGCGGTGACGTCACCGCGAAAAACCCCGAGGATTCCCGCGCGGTGGGGAGGGCGGCCCCGCGGGGGTTCCCACGGTCCTGGGGGGTCCCTAAAATTTGGGGGTCCCGGGTGAATTTTGGGGGTCCCGGTGAATTTTGGGGGATCCCGGGTGAATTTTTGGGGGATCCCAGGTGAATTTTGGGGGTCCCGGGTGAATTTTTGGGGGTCCTGGTGAATTTTGGGGTTTCCCAGAAAATTTTGGGGGTTCCTAGGGCGAATTTGGAGCGCCAGAAAATTTTAGAGGGGGGTCCCGGAGGGATTTTTGGGGCTTCCCAGGAGGATTTTGGGGGTTTGGGGGGTTCCCAGGGAATTTTGGGGTTCCTGAGATTTTTTTGGGGTGTCCCAGGGCGATTTTTGGGGGATTTTGGGGGTCCCAGAAAATTTTGGGGTTCCCAGGGAATTTTGGTGGTCCTGAGGAGATTTTTGGGGGTCCCGAGGAGATTTTTGGGGGTCCCCAGGGAGATTTTGGGGTCCCCAGGAGATTTTGGGGGTCTTGGGAGGATTTTACGGGTTTCCCACAGGGGATTTTTTAGGGGGGATTTTGGGGTTCCCAGAAAATTTTGGATCCCCAGGGGAGATTTTGGGGGGTCCCGGGGGATTTTGGGGGTCCCGGAGGATTTTAGGGGTTTCCCACGAGGGATTTTGGGGGATTTTGGGGTTCCCAGAAAATTTTGGGGTTCCCAGAAAATTTTGGGGGTCCCCAGGAGATTTTTGGGGTCATTTTTGGGGTCCCCCACTCACGTGTCCCCGTCCTCGTCCTGCCTGGTGGCGATGAGCGGCGGCGGCCAAGGGGAGGGCTCGGGACCCCAAATTTGACTGAGACCCCAAAATCGGGGGAGGGGCGGGAGCCAGGGGGAACCCCAAACTGCCTCCTCCCAAAACCGGCAACCCTGGAAAAGAAACCAAAAAAATTAAAATAAAATAAAATTTGGGGGTGGAAAATTATTTTTGGGGGGAATTTGGGGTTCGGGAGGGAATTTTGGGGGTCTGGGAGGAATTTTGGGGTTCAGGAGGAATTTTGGGGTTCGGGAGGAATTTTGGGGTTCAGGAGGAATTTTGGGGTTCAGGAGGAATTTTGGGGGTTCGGAGGAATTCTGGGGTTCAGGGAGGAATTTTGGGGTTCAGGAGGGAATTTTGGGGTTCAGGGAGGAATTTTGGGGTTTCGGGAGGAATTTTGGGGGTTCAGGAGGGAATTTTGGGGTTCGAGGAGGGAATTTTGGGGTTTCGAGGAGGGAATTTTGGGGTTCAGGGAGGAATTTTGGGGTTCAGGGAGGGATTTTGGGGGTTCGGGAGGGAATTTTGGGGTTCAGGGAGGAATTTTGGGGTTCGGGGAGGAATTTCGGGGGAATCTCTGGGAGTTGGGGAGGAATTTCGGGAGGGAATTTTGGGGGTTCGGGAGTGAATTTTGGGGTTCAGGGAGGAATTTTGGGGTTCAGGAGGGAATTTTGGGGTTCGGGGAATTTCGGGAAGGGAATTTTGGGGTTCTGGGAGGAATTTTGGGGGTTCGGGGAGGAATTTTGGGGTTCAGGGAGGAATTTTAGGGGTTCAGGGAGGGAATTTTGGGGTTCGGGGAGGGAATCTTTGGGGGTTCGGGGAGGAATTTCTGGGGGAGGAATTTCTGGGGGTTGGGGAGGAATTTCGGGAGGGAATATTGGGGGGTCGGGAGGAATTTTGGGGGTTCAGGAGGGAATTTTGGGGTTCGGGGAGGAATTTCGGGAGGGAATTTCGGGGTTCGGGGGGATTTTAGGGAGGGAATTTTGGGGGGTTCGGGGAGGGAATTTCGGGAAGAAATTTTGGGGGATCGGGAGGGAATTTTGGGGGTTCAGGAGGAATTTTGGGGTCTGGGGAGGAATTTCGGGAAGGAGTTTGGGTGTTCAGGGGGGAATTTGGGGGTTCGGGGA
>JAKWBO010000169.1:0-94079 GCA_034336685.1 Luscinia luscinia
TATCCCATTCCCAATATTCCCATTCCCAGTTCTTCCATCCCAATTTTTCCCGTTTCTCCCACCCCCATTTTCCCCTATTCCCCTTTTTCCCCTTTCTCCCATCCCCATTATTCCCATTTTTCCCACTTTTCCAACTATTCCTATTATTTCCATCCCCATTATTCCCACTATTCCTACTTTTCCCATTTTTCCCATTCCCACCTTTCCCATTTCTCCCATCCCCACTATTCCCACTATTCTCACTTTTCCTATTTTTCACATCCCCACGTTCTCCATCCTCACTTTTCCCATTTCTCTCATCCCCATTTTCCCACTTTTCCCATTTCTCCCATCCCCATTTTTCCCATTCCAATTTTCCCCATTCCCATTTTTCCATTATTCCCACTTTTCCCATTCCCTTTCCCATTTTCCCCACCATTCCCATTTTTCCCATTCCCTTTCCCATTTCTCCCATTCCTATTATTCCCATTCCCCACTATTCCTATTTTTTCCATTTTTCCCACTATTCCCATTTTTCCCATCCCCATTTCTCCCCCTTTTTCCTATTATTCCCATTTTCCCCACTATTCCCATTTTTCCCATTATTCCCATTTTCCCACTTTTCCCATTTCTCCCATTCCCATTATTCCCATTTCCCCACTATTCCTATTTCTCCCATTTTTTCCACTATTCCCACATTTCCCATTCCCATTTCTCCCCCTTTTTCCTATTATTCCCATTTTCTCCACTATTCCCATTTTCCCCATTTCTCCCATCCCCATTTTTCCCACTATTCCCATTTTTCCATTATTCCCATTTTCCCACTTTTCCCATTTCTCCCATCCCCATTTTTCCCACTATTCCCATTTTCCCCATTATTCCCATTTTCCCACTTTTCCCATTTCTCCCATCCCCATTTTTCCCACTATTCCCATTTTTCCATTATTTCCATTTTCCCACTTTTCCATTTCTCCCACTATTCCCATTTTTCCCATTTTTCCCCTTTTCCCACTTTTCCCATTTTTCCTATCCCCATTTTTCCCACTTTTCCTATTTCTCCCATCCTGATTTTTCCCACTATTCCCATATTTCCCACTATTCCCATATTTCCCACTATTCCCATTTTCCCACTTTTCCCATCCCCATTTTCCCACTTTTCCCATTTCTCCCATCCCGATTTTTCCCACTATTCCCATTTTCCCCATTATTCCCATTTTCCCACTTTTCCCATTTCTCCCACTATTCCCATTTTTCCCCTTTACCCACTTTTCCCATTTCTCCCATCCCCATTTTTCCCACTATTCTCACTTTTCCCATTTCTCCCATTCACATTTTTCCCACTATTCCCATATTTCCCACTATTCCCATTTCTTCCATTCCCACTATTCCCATTTTCCCTTCCCCACCTCCCCCGTCCCCGCCCCGCAGCTGCCGCCCCGTTCCCGTTCTCCCAGCGGGAATCCCGAGCAGAATTCCCAATTAATCCCATCCCAGCCCCACACCTGCCCCCGGCCCCGGGACACGGCGGGAACTCGGGACAACGGGAGCACAGCCCACCCCAAACCCCAGCGGGATTTTTGGGATTTGGGATCACAGCTGAGCCAGCCCAGCCCGGAGCCACCACCCCAAACCCCAGCGGGATTTTTGGGATTTGGGATCACAGCTGAGCCAGCTCAGCCCGGAGCCACCACCCCAAACCCCAGCGGGATTTTTGGGATTTGGGATGGCAGCTGAGCCAGCCCAGCCTGGAGCCACCACCCCAAACCCCAGCGGGATTTTTGGGATTTGGGATCGCAGCTGAGCCAGCCCAGCCCGGAGCCACCACCCCAAACCCCAGCGGGATTTTTGGGATTGGGATCACAGCTGAGCCAGCCCAGCCGGAGCCACCACCCCAAACCCCAGCGGGATTTTTGGGATTGGGATCACAGCTGAGCCGGCCACGCCTCAGGAGCTGGGAATAAAAGAAGGGGCTGGGAGCAGCTGGGAAAAATCCCGAAGGGTTTTTGGGATGGCTGCCCCTGCCTGGATGGGGCGGGAGGGTAATTAAGGGATTCTCTGGGATTTATGGGATGGCTCCAGGGCATTCCCAGAGGGGCCGTTAGGGGGAAGGGCAGCGGCGCTGCCGGGGGGAGGGGGGACGGCGCCGCTCGGCAGCTGCTCCCCAAACAGCGGGAAAAGGTCGGGATGTGGGAAGGGAAATGGGAAAGTGTCGGGATTTGGGGTTGGGAAAAGGGAAAGTGTCGGGATTTGGGGTTAGGAAAAGGGAAAACATTGAAATTTGGGGTTGGGAAAAGGGAAAATGTCGGGATTTGGGGTCTGGGGTGGGAAAGTGTCAGGATTTGGGAAGGGAAAGTATTGGGATTTGGGAAAATGTTGGGATTTGGGGCTGGGAAAAGGGAAAACGTCGGGATTTGGGGTCTGGGATTCGGGAAACTGTCGGGATTTGGGGTCTGGGAAAAGGGAAAACATCGAGATTTGGGGTTGGGAAAAGGGAAAATGTCAGGATTTGGGAAGGGAAAGTGTCGGGATTTGGGATCGGGAAAAGGGAAAATGTCGGGATTTGGGGTTGGGAAAAGGGAAAGTGTCGGGATTTGGGGACTGGGATTCGGAAAATGTCGGGATTTGGGGTTGGGAAAAGGGAAAATGTCGGGATTTGGGGTCTGGGAAAGGGAAAATGTCAGGATTTGGGGACTGGGAAAAGGAAAATGTCGGGATTTGGGGCTGGGAAAAGGGAAAATGTCGGGATTTGGGGCTGGGAAAAGGGAAACCCGGGATTTGGGGCTGGGAAAAGGAAAACATTGAGATTTGGGGTTGGGAAAAGAAACTGTCAGGATTTGGGAAGGGAAAAGGGAAACTGTCGGGATTTGGGAAGGGAAAAGAGAAAATATCGGGATTTGGGGGTGGGAAAAGGGAAAATGTCGGGATTTGAGGTTGGGAAAAGGGAAAATGTCGGGATTTGGGGACTGGGAAAAGGGAAAATGTCGGGATGTGGGGTTGGGAAAAGGGAAAATGTCGGGATTTGGGGTTGGGAAAAGGGAAAGTGTCGGGATTTGGGAAGGGAAAGTGTCGGGATTTGGGGACTGGGAAAAGGGAAAATGTCAGGATATGGGAAGGGAAAAGGGAAAATGTGGGGATTTGGGGTTTGGGAAAAGAGAAACTGTCGAGATTTGGGGTCTGGGAAAAGGGAAAACATTGAGATTTGGGGTTGGGAAAAGAAACTGTCAGGATTTGGGAAGGAAAAGGGAAACTGTTGGGATTTGGGGGGTGGGAAAAGGGAAAATGTCGGGATTTGAGGTTGGGAAAAGGGAAAATGTCGGGATTTGGGGACTGGGAAAAGGGAAAACATTGAAATTTGGGGTTGGGAAAAGAAACTGTCAGGATTTGGGAAGGGAAAAGGGAAACTGTCGGGATTTGGGAAGGGAAAAGAGAAAAATATCGGGATTTGGGGGTGGGAAAAGGGAAAATGTCGGGATTTGAGGTTGGGAAAAGGGAAAGTGTTGGGATTTGGGAAGGGAAAGTGTCGGGATTTGGGGGTGGGAAAAGGGAAAATGTCGGGATTTGAGGTTGGGGAAAGGGAAAGTGTCGGGATTTGGGGACTGGGAAAAGGGAAAGTGTCGGGATTTGGGGTCTGGGAAAAGGGAAAACATTGAGATTTGGGGTTGGGAAAAGGGAAAATGTCGGGATTTGGGGCTGGGAAAAGGGAAAATGTTGGGATTTGGGAAGGGAAAAGGGAAAGTGTTGGGATTTGGGAAGGGAAAAGGGAAAGTGTTGGGATTTGGGGTCTGGGATTCGGGAAAATGTCGGGATTTGGGAAGGGAAAAGGGAACACATCGAGATTTGGGGTTGGGGAAAGGGAAAGTGTCGGATTTGGGGTCTGGGAAAAGGAAAATGTCGGGATTTGGGGACTGGGAAAAGGGAAAGTGTCGGGATATGGGAAGGGAAAAGGGAAACTGTCGGGATTTGGGGGTCTGGGAAAAGGGAAAATGTCGGGATTTGGGGTCTGGGAAAAGGGAAAATGTCGGGATGTGGGGCTGGGAAAAGGGAAAACATCGAGATTTGGGGTTGGGAAAAGGGAAAGTGTCGGGATTTGGGGTCTGGGAAAAAGGAAAATGTCGGGATTCAGAAAGGGAAAAGGGAAAATGTCGGGATTTGGGGTCTGGGGTGGGAAAGTGTCAGGATTTGGGAAGGGAAAGTATTGGGATTTGGGAAAATGTCGGGATTTGGGTTTGGGAAAAGGGAAAATGTCGGGATTTGGGAAGGGAAAACGTTGGGATTTGGGAAAATATCGGGATTCGGGAAAATGTCGGGATTTGGGAAGGGAAAAGGGAAAACATCGGGATTTAGAGAGGGAAAGTGTCGGGATTTAGGGTCTGGAAAATATTAGGATTTGGGGTCTAGGAAAACAGAAAATGTCGGGATTTGGGAAAGTGTCGGGATTTGGGAAAATGCCAGGACTTGGGAAAATGTTGGGATTTGGGGTCTGGAAAATGTTGGGATTTGGGGTCTGGAAAATGTTGGGATTTGGGGTCTGGAAAATGTTGGGATTTGGGGTTTTGGGTGGGAAAATGTTGGGATTTGGGGTCTGGAAAATGTTGGGATTTGGGGGTTTGGGTGGGAAAATGTTGGGATTTGGGAAAATGTCGGGATTTGGGGTCCCATGATTTGCCCCAGATTTTCCCAGGGTTTTCCTGTGATTTTTCCAGGATTTTCCTGGGTTTTTTTCTGGGATTTTTCCTAAATATTCCCAAGGTTTTCATGGGATTTTCCCAGGATTTTTTTGGGGATTTTCTCCAGGACTTTCCCCATATTTTTCTAGGATTTTCCCAAGATTTTCTCCATATTTTTCCAATATTTTCCCAGGATTTCACCCAGATTTCCCCAGAATTTTCACATGACTTTTCCCAGATTTTCCCAAGATTTTCCCAGAATTTCCCCAGGAATTTCCAAATATTTTCCCCAGGTTTTCTGGGTTTTTCCCAGGCTTTTTATAAGATTTTCCCAAAACTTTTTTGGGATGTGTCCAGGCTTGTCCCAAGATTTTCCCAGAATTTTTCTGTGTTTTTCTGGGATTTTCCCAGAATTTCCCTAGATTTTTCCCCATGATTTATTCCAGATTTTCTGGGGTTTTCCCAGGATTTTCCCAAAATTTTCCCAGAATTTTTCTGGGATTTTCCGAGAATATTCCACATGATTTTCCGAGTTTTTTCCCTGAATTTTCCCAGGGCTTTTCCCATGATTTCCCCAGAATTTTCCCAGTATTTCCCCAGGATTTTCCCTAGAGTTTCTCTGGATTTTCTGGGATTTCCCAGGATTTTTCTGGGATTTTCCCAGGTTTTCCTCAATATTTTCCCAGAATTTTTCCAGATTTCCCCCAGATTTCCCCAGAATTTTCACATGACTTTTCCCAAATTTTCCCAAGGTTTTCCCAGAATTTTTTCAGGTTTTTCCCAGGATTTTCCTGGGGTTTTCCTGAGATTTATCCAGAATTTCCCCAGGACTTTCCAGGTTTTTCCCAGAATTTTCCCATGATTTTCCCTGGATTTTCTGAGTTTTCCCCTGGATTTTCCCAGGATTTCCCCAAGATTTTCCCTGGATTTCCCAGATTTTTCCCAGAATTTCCCCATGATTTTACCAAGATTTTCCCAGGATTTCCCAGATTTTTCCCAGAATTTCCCCATGATTTTACCAAGATTTTCCCAGGACTTCCCAGGTTTTTCCCAGAATTTACCCAGGGTTTTCCCCAGGATTGTCCCCAGAATTTCTGGGATTTTCCCAATATTTCCCCAGAATTTTTCCAGTATTTCCTCAGGATTTTCCCAGGATTTCCCCAGGATTTCCCCTGGATTTCCCCTGGATTTTCACAGGACTTTCCCATGATTTTTCTGGGCTTTTCCTCAAGATTTTCCCGGAATTTTCACACGACTTTCCCCAGATTTTCCTGAGGTTTTCCCAGAATTTTCCCAATATTTCCCCAGGATTTTCCCCAGAACTTCCCTGGATTTTCCCAGGATTTTCCTGGGGTTTTCCTGAGATTTTCCCCATGATTTCCCCAGGATCTCCCCCAAATTTCCTCCGGATTTTCCCGGAATTTTCACACAACTTTCCCCAGATTTCCCCAATATTTTTCCCATATTTTCCCAGATTTTTCCAATATTTTTCCCTACTGTTTCATGGCCAGCAGCCTGGAGTCCAGGCTGTCCTGCTTACACCCTCTATGGCCTGCATGTCAGCCAGCATGGCAGCATTTACTATCCTGCCGCATGCGCACCTCCTCGCCCTTCAGCCCTGACACCTGAAAAACAGGAAAATGGGAAAAAAAATCTAATTTGGGATGCAGGAATGCATGGGAGGCTCTGGGGATTTTCTGGGATTTTTTTCAGATTTTTTTCAGATTTTTTTTTAATTTTTCGCGAATTTTTTCTGAATTTTTTTCGATTTTTCGAAGGTTTTTTTGGCTTTCCTTTCATAACTTTCCAGGAGTTTTCACAGGTATTTGGGAATATTTTGTGAATTTTTAGGGAATTTAAAATGGGAATTTTTAGAGGGTTTCAGAAAGTTTTGGGATTTTTGAGGATTCTTTGGGTTTTTTTGCCCCCATGGCTGTCTTGCCATACCCACACCTCCTCCCCTTCAGCCCTGACACCTGAAAAACAGGAAAATGGGGAAAAAAATCTGAATTTGGGATGCAGGAATGCATGGGAGGCTCTCGGGATTTTCTGGGATTTTTTGAGATTTTTTTCAGATTTTTTCCAGATTTTTCGCAGATTTTTTGTGAATTTTTCACGAATTTTTTCTGAATTTTTTTCGATTTTTCGAAGGTTTTTTTGGTTTTCCTTTCATAACTTTCCAGGAGTTTTTACAGGTATTTGGGAATATTTTGTGAATTTTTAGGAAATTTAAAAGGATTTTTTGGGAAATTTTAGAGGGTTTCAGGGAGTTTTGGGATTTTTGGGGATTTTTTGGGTTGTTTTTGCCCCCATGGCTGTGCTGCTGCACCTGCATCTCCTCGCCCTTCAGCCCTGACACCTGAAAAACAGGAAAATGTGGAAAAAAAACCTGAATTTGGGATGCAGGAATGCATGGGAGGCTCTGGGGATTTTCTGGGATTTTTTGAGATTTTTTTCAGATTTTTTTTGGATTTTTAAAAAATTTTTCGCGAATTTTTTGTGAATTTTTTTTGATTTTTCACAGGTTTTTTTGGCTTTCCTTTCATAACTTTCCAGGAGTTTTTACAGGTATTTGGAAATATTTTGTGAATTTTTAGGGAATTTAAAATGGGAATTTTTAGAGGGTTTCAGAAAGTTTTGGGATTTTTTTTGATTTTTTGGGGTTTTTTTGCACCCATGGCTGTGCTGCTGCACCTGCATCTCCTCCCCTTCAGCCCTGACACCTGAAAAACAGGAAAATGGGAAAAAAAATCTGAATTTGGGATGCAGGAATGCATGGGAGGCTCTGGGGGTTTTCTGGGATTTTTTTGGATTTTTTTCAGATTTTTTTCAGATTTTTTTTTAATTTTTCGCGGATTTTTTGTGAATTTTTTTTGATTTTTCACAGGCTTTTTTGGTTTTCCTTTCATAACTTTCCAGGAGTTTTTACAGGTATTTGGGAATAATTTGTGAATTTTTAGGGAATTTAAAATGGGTTTTTAGGGAATTTTTAGAGGATTTCAGGGATTTTTGGGATTTTTTGGGTTGTTTTTGCACCCATGGCTGTCTTGCCATACCCACACCTCCTCCCCTTCAGCCCTGACACCTGAAAAACAGGAAAGTGGGAAAAAAAACCTGAATTTGGGATGCAGGAATGCATGGGAGGCTCTGGGGATTTTCTGGGATTTTTTTCGGATTTTTTTCGGATTTTTTTCAGATTTTTTTTTAGTTTTTCGCGGATTTTTTGTGAATTTTTTTCGATTTTTCCAAGATTTTTTTTGGTTTTCCCTTCATAACTTTCCAGGAGTTTTTACAGGTATTTGGGAATATTTTGTGAATTTTTAGGGAATTTAAAAGGATTTTTAGGGAATTTTTAGAGGGTTTCAGGGAGTTTTGGGATTTTTTTGGGGGATTTTTTGGGGTTTTTTTGCCCCCATGGCTGTGCTGCTGCACCTGCACCTCCTCGCCCTTCAGCCCTGACACCTGAAAAACAGGAAAATGGGAAAAAAATCTGAATTTGGGATGCAGGAATGCATGGGAGGCTCTGGGGATTTTCTGGGATTTTTTTCGAATTTTTTTTTAGGTTTTTTTTAGATTTTTCGCAAATTTTTTGTGGATTTTTTTTGATTTTTCGAAGGTTTTTTTGGCTTTCCTTTCATAACTTTCCAGGAGTTTTTACAGGTATTTGGGAATAATTTGTGAATTTTTAGGGAATTTAAAAAGGCTTTTTAGGGAATTTTTAGAGGGTTTCAGGGAGTTTTGGGGATTTTTTTTGGGGATTTTTTGGGGATATTTTCATTTTTCAAAGATTTTTCTGGTGTTTTCTTAATCATTTTTTGGGAGTTTTTACAGGTATTTGGGATTTTTTTTTTTTTAATTTTTCCAGAATTATTTTGGATTTTTTGTAGAGTTTCAGGAGAAGTTTAGGGAGATCTCAGGGAGTTTTTGGAAATTTTTTTCAGAATTTTTTCGGACTTTTCTGGGGTTTTTTGGGATTTTTTGAAGGTTTTTCCAGCTCTTTTAAAGTAATTTTTCAGGAATTTTTACAGATATTTTGGAATTTTTAGGATTTTTTTTTGTTTACTTTTCCAGAATTATTTTGGATTTTTTGTAGAGTTTCAGGAGAAGTTTAGGGAGATCTCAGGGAGTTTTTGGATTTTTTTTCAGATTTTTCTTTGCAAATTTTTGGGGATTTTTTTAAAATTATCAAGAGTTTTCCTGGCTTTTTTCCATAATTTTTTGGAAATTTTTATAAATATTTGGGATTTTTTTTTATTTTCCTAGAACTGTTTTGGATTTTTGTGGAGTTTTAGGGGAGGTTCAGGGATTTTTTTATTATTTTGGATTTTTTTGGAGAACTTTTTGGACATTTTTTGTGGACTTTTGAAGACTTTTAAAAATCTTTTTTCCATAAAATTTCAGGATTTTTTACAGGTATTTGGAAATAATTTGTGAATTTTTAGGGAATTTAAAGAGATTTTAGGGGAATTTTAGAGGATTTCAGGGAGTTTTTTTTGGAATATTTATTTAATTTTTTTCAGGGGAATTTTTGTGGATTTTTCAAATGTTTTTCCAGCTTTTCTTCATAATTTTCCTGCAGTTTTTACAAAAATTTAGGCTTTTTTTTTTTTTACTTTCCAGAATTATTTTGGATTTTTTGTAGAGTTTCAGGAGAAATTTAGGGAGATCTCAGGGAGTTTTTGGAAATTTTTTTCAGAATTTTTTCGGATTTTTTGGTGATTTTTTTTGATTTTCAGGAGTTTCTCGCCTTTCTTTGCAAATTTTGGGAATTTTTACAGGAATTTGGAATATTTTGGAATTTTGCAGAATTTTCAGGGAATTTAAAGGAATTTTAGGGAATTTTTAGAGGATTTCAGGGAGGTTTTTTTTTTTTTAATTTTTTCTGCGTTTAGGAAAAAAAATCACAGATTTTTTTGGAAGTTTTTACAGTTTTTTTATTTTTTAAATACTTTTCCAGAATTATTTTGATTTTTGTGGAGTTTTAGGAGGGGTTCAGAGAGATTTCAGAGATTTTGGGTATTTTTTTAGATTTTTTTTAGCATTTTTGGGGGGGATTTTTTAAAATTTATTTTTAATAAAAAATTAAATTTTTTTTGTGGAAAATCCCAGGATTTTGAACAGATTTTGAACAGATCCTGGCTGAGTTTTTTATGACAAATCCTGGGATTTTCAAAAGATCCTGGATGGATTTTGGGGAAATTCCAGGATTTTAAAAATATCCTGTCTGGTTTTTCTGGCAAATTTGGGAATTTTCAAAGGATCCTGGGTGGGTTTTGGGAAAATTCCAGGATTTTTAATGGATCTCAAGCATTTTTTGGGGTAAATCCTGAGATTTTTAAAGGATTCTGATTGGTTTTTAAGGGAAATTTAGGGATTTTTAAAAGATCCTGGGTGGGGTTTGGGGTAATTTTGGGATTTTCAAAAGATCCTGGAGGAGTTTTGGGAAAATTCCAGGATTTTTAATGGAACCCATTTGGGTTTTGGGGAAAATTCTGGGATTTTAAATGAATTTTGGGTATGTTTTGGGGCAAATTTTGGGATTTTTAACAGATCCCATTTGGGTTTTGGGGAAAATTCTGGGATTTAAAATGAATTCTGGGTGGGTTTTGAGGTAAATTTGGGGATTTTTAACAGATCCCATTTGGGTTTTGGGGAAAATTCTGGAATTTTCAGGGATTCTGGGTGGGGTTTTTGGGGTAAATTTGGGGATTTTTAACAGAACCCATTTGGGTTTTGGGGAAAATTCTGGAATTTTCAGGGATTCTGGGTGGGGTTTTTGGGGTAAATTTGGGGATTTTTAACAGAACCCATTTGGGTTTTGGGGAAAATTCTGGAATTTTCAGGGATTCTGGGTGGGGTTTTTGGGGTAAATTTGGGGATTTTTAACAGATCCCATTTGGGTTTTGGGGAAAATTCTGGAATTTTCAGGGATTCTGGGTGGGTTTTGAGGTAAATTTGGGGATTTTTCAAGGATCCTGCCTGTTTTTTTGGGGTAAATCCCAGGATTTTGAAGAGATCCAGGACAAATCCCATTTTTTTCCCCTGGAATTGATTTTTTTTGGGAACTCACACTGGTGACTTTCCTCTTGATGTTCTCCAGGAGCTGCTCCTGCCCCCTGAGGAAGAAGGGATGCTGGAATTCTGTGTCATCCTTCTCAGGCTTGACCAGCCCCCCCTGCTCGATGTGCACCACCTTCCTGAAGCCATCTGGGGGGAAAAGTGGGAAAAAAAGAGAAAATCCTGGAATTCTGGGGTGTTCCAGGATTGGGAGTAATTCCCATCCCAAAATTCCTGAGTGGGATGGGGAATGGCAGCAAAATTTCCAGGGATTTTTTAGGATGGTGGCACCATTTTCTGGAGATATGAGGAAAAATGGAGGGCAAGAAATGGGAAGAAAAAATGGGGAAGGAAAAAATGGGAAGAAGGAAATAAGGGGAAGAAGGGAAAAAATGGGGAGAAGGAAAAAAATGGGAAGAAGAAGAAAAAATGGGAAGAAGAAAAAAAATGGGAAGAGGGAAAAAATGGGAATAGGGAAAAAATGGGAAGAAGGAAAAATGGGAAGAAGGAAAAAATGGGAAGAAGGAGAAAATGGGAAGAAGGAAAAAAATGGGAAGAAGGAAAAAATGGAAAGAAGGAAAAAATGGGAAGAAGGAGAAAAAATGGGAAGAAGGAGAAAAAATGGGAAGAAAAAGAAAAAATGGGAAGAAAAAGAAAACATAGGAAGGAAAAAAATGGGAAGAAGTGAAAAAATAGGGAAAAAATGGGAAGAAGGAAAAAAATGGGAAGAAGAAGAAAACAGGGGAAAGAAAAAAATGGGAAGGAAAAAATGGGAAGAAGGAAAAAAATAGGGAAAAAATGGAAAGGGAAAAAATGGGAAGAAGGAAAAATGGGAAGAAGAAAAAAACATGGGAAAGAAAAAAATGGGAAGGAAAAAATGTGGAGAAAGAAAAAAAGGAAAGAAGAAAAAAATGGGAAGAAGAAAAAATGGAAGAAAAAAGGGAAGGAAAAAAGGGGAAAATGGGGAAAAAATCCTGGAATTCTGGGATTGCCAGTGATGGGAACAGCTCCATCCCAAAATTCCTGTGTGGGATGGGAATGAATCCAAAATTCCCAGGGATTTTTTGGGATTGTTAGACTCTGGCAGCACCTTCCTGAAACCATCTGGGAATGGAAAAATGGGGAAATCCTGGAATTCTGGGGTGTTCCAGGATTGGGAGCAATTCCCATCCCAGAATTCCTGAGATTGTTGGGATTGTGGCACCACCAACTGGAGAAATGAGGAAAAATGGGGAAAAGAATGGGAAAAAAATGGAAAAAAAATGGGAAGGAAAATGGGAAAAAAAGGGGAAAAAAGGGAAAAAAGGGGGAAAAAGGGGAAAAAAGAGGGAAAAGTGTGAAAAAAAAAAGGGGGAAAAAGGGGAAAAAAATCCTGGAATTCTGGGGTGTTCCAGGATTAGAACAATCCCATCCCAAAATTCCTGAGTGGGATGGGGAATGGCAACAAAATTTCAGGGATTTTTGGGATGGTGGCACCCGTTTTCTGGAGAAATGAGGAAAAAATGGAGGGCAAGAAATGGGAAGAAAAAAATGGGGAAGGAAAAAATGGGAAGAAGGAAAAAATGGGAAGAAGAAAAAATGGGAAGGAAAAAATGGGAAGAAGAAGAAAAAATGGGAAGAGGGAAAAAATGGGAATAGGAAAAAAATGGGAAGAAGGAAAAATGGGAAGAAGAAGAAAAAATGGGAAGAAAACGAAAAAATGGGAAGAAAAAAGAAAACATAGGAAGGAAAAAATGGGAAGAAGGGAAAAATAGGAAAAAATGGGAAGGGAAAAAATGGGAAGAAAGAAGAAAACAGGGGAAAGAAAAAATGGGAAGGAGAAAATGGGAAGAAGGAAAAAAATAGGGAAAAAATGGGAAGGGAAAAAATGGGAAGAAGGAAAAAAAGGAAAGAAGGAAAAAATGGGAAGAAGGAAAAAATGGGAAGAAGGAAAAAATGGGAAGGAGAAAAAACATGGGAAAGAAAAAAATGGGAAGGAAAAAATGAGAAGGAAAAAAATGGGGAGAAAGAAAAAAAAGAAAGAAGAAAAAAATGGGAAGAAGGAAAAATGGAAGAAAAAAGGGAAGGAAAAAAGGGGAAAATGGGGAAAAAATCCTGGAATTCTGGGATTGAAGAGCTCCATCCCAAAATTCCTGAGTGGGATGGGAATGAATCCAAAATTTCCAGGGATTTTTGGGATTGTGGGATCCTGGCAGCACCTTCTGGAGAAATGAGGAAAATGGGGGTCAGAAAATGGGAAGAAGAAAAAAAATGGGGAGGGAAAAAATGGGAAGAGGAAAAAAGGAAGGGAAAAAAAGGGAAGGGAAAAAAAATGGGGAAGGGAAAAAAATGGGGAAGGGAAAAAAATGGGAAGAAGGAAAAAGAAAAGGGAAAAAATGGGGGGAAAAAGGGAAGAAGGAAAAAAATGGGAAGGAAAAAAATGGGAAGAAGGAAAAAATGGGAAGAAGGAAAAAAATGGAAAGAAGGAAAAAAATGGAAAGAAGGAAAAAAATGGAAAGAAGGAAAAAATTGGAAAGAAAAAAGAAAAATGGGGAAGGAAAAAAATGGGAAGAAAGGAAAAAATGGGAAGAAATGGGGGGAAAAAGGGAAGGAAAAAAATGGGAAGGAAAAAAATGAGAAGGAAAAAATGGGAAAGGAAAAAAATGGGAAGGAAAAAAATGGGAAGGGAAAAAAATTGGAAGGAAAAAACCAGAAAGAAGGAAAAAATGGGAAGAAGGAAAAATGGGAAAAAGAAGAAAAAATGGGAAGAAAAAGAAAACGTGGGAAGGAAAAGAAAACGTGGGAAGAAAACGTGGGAAGGAAAAAATGGGAATAAGAAAAAATGGGAAAAAGGAAAAAATGGGAAGAAAAAGGAAAAATGGGGAGGGAAAAACTGGAAAGAAGGAAAAAAATGGAAAGAAGGAAAAATGGGAAGAAGGAAAAAATGGGAAGAAAAAAGAAAAATGGGGAAGGAAAAAATGGGAAGAAGGAAAAAGAATAGGGAAAAATGGGGGGGAAATGGGAAAAATGGGAAATTTGGGATTCTAGCACCACCTTCTGGAAAAATGAGGAAAGATGGGAAGGAAATTCTGGAATTCTGGGATTGCCACTCACGAGAACAGCTCCCAGAACAATTCCAAACCTCTGGAATTCCCAAATTTCCCAAAATCTCTGGAATTTTCACTCACACATGTTGAGCTGACCCAAGCCCAACTCCCAGAATTCCCAAATTTTCCCAAAATTCCTGGAATTTTCCACTCACACATTGAGCTGCCCATTCCCAATCCCAACCCCAGAATTCCCAAATTTCCCAAAATTCCTGGAATTTTACTTACATATCTTGAGTTGCCAATCCAAATCCAACTCCCAGAATTCCCAAATTCCCCCAAAATCTCTGGAATTTTCACTCACACTTTGAGCTGCCCATTCCCAATCCCATTCCCAAACCCCCAGAATTCCCAAATTTCCCAAAATCTCTGGAATTTTCACTCACACATTGAGCTGCCCAATCCCAATCCCAACACCCCAAAATCCCCAGAATTCCCAAATTTCCCGAAATCTCTGGAATTTTTTACCCACACACATTGAGCTGCCATTCCCAATCCCAATCCCAATAATTCCCAGAATTCCCACATTTCCAAAATCTCTGGAATTTTCCACTCACACACATTGAGCTGCCAATCCCAATTCAATCCCCAGAATTCCCAAATTTCCCAAATTCCCAGGAATTTTCACTCCACACATTGAGCTGCCCATTCCCAAACCCCAGAATTGCCCAAATTCCCATAGGAATTTTTACTCACACATGTTGAGCTGCCCAATCCCAACCTCAGAATTCCCAGAATTCCCAAAATCTGTGGAATTTTTCACTCACACATATTGAGCTGCCCATTCCCAATCCCAATCCCAACCCCAGAATTCCCAAATTTCCCAAATCCCAGGAATTTTCACTCACACATGTTGAGCTGCCTCACGAAGCTGGCCATGTTGTTGTGTTTGAAATATTTGGGAAGCACCTCCTTGGAAAACTGGCCCTGGTCAAAAACGTGGAAGCTGCTCCCGCTCTGCCCAGGGGGAAAAAAAAAAAAATTGGGAAAATTGGGATAATCAGGATCATTCCCAGACCTGGGAATTCTGGGATTATCCCAGATTTATCCAGGAATCTCTAATGTTGAGGTTTCTGGGGTTTTTTGGGAATTCCAACCCAAAATCCCATAAATCCAACAGGATTCCCTGTTTCCCATCCCTCCAGCCCGAATCCCAAATTTCTGTTCCTCTCCCTCCCAAAAAAAAAAATCCTGGAAAAGGTTTTGGGATTTCCCAGCTCAGGATTCCTGGGATGAGGAGGAAAAGTTGCTGCCAGGAGGATTTGGGATCCTGTCAGTGGGATCCTGTCAGTGGGATCCTATAGGGGATCCAGTCTCTGGGGTCTTGTCTGTGGGATCCTGGCTGTGGGATCCTGGCAGTTGGATCATGACTGTGGGATGCTGACCATGGGATCCTGTCCATGAGATCCAGTCTGTGGGATCCAGCCAGTGGGATCCTATAGAGGGATCCAGTCTCTGAGATCCTGGCAGTTGGATCATGGCTGTAGGATCCTGTCTGTAGGATCCTACGTAGGGGATCCAGTCTCTGGGATCTTGTCTGTAGGATCCAATCTGTGGGATCTTGGCAGTTGGATCATGGCTGTGGGATCCTGTCTGTGGGATCCTATGTAGGGGATCCAGTCTCTGGGATCCAGTCTCTGGGATCTTATCTGTGGGATCCCAACTGTGGGATCCTATACAGGGGATGCAGCCTGTGGGATCCAGGCAGTTGGATCATGACTGTGGGATCTGGTCCATGGAATGCTGTGCATGGGATCCTGTCTGTGGGATCTCAAGAGTGGGATCTGTCTATGGGATCCTGTTTGTGGGATCCAGTCAGTGGGACCCTATAGAGGGGATCCAGTCGGTGGGATCCTATCCTGGCCATGGGATCCTGGCTGTTGGATCATGACTGTGGGATCCTGCCCACAGAATGCTGTGTATGGGATCCTGTCCGCGGGATCTCAACAGTGGGATCCAGTCTCTGGGATCCTGTCAGTGGGACCCAGGCTGTGGGATCCTGTCTGTGGGATCCTGCCCATGGAATGCTGTGTATGGGATCCAGTCCATGGGATCCTGACTATTGGATCCCAACTGTGGGATCCTATATAGGGGATGCAATCTGTGGGATCCAGTCTGTGGGATTCTGTCCATGGAATGCTGTGTATGAGATCCAGTCTATGGGATCCAGTCTATGGGATCTTGTCTGTGGATCCCAACTGTGGGGATCCTACATAGGGATGCAGTCTGTGGGATCCAGGCAGTTGGATCATGACTGTGGGATCCTGTCCATGGAATGCTGTGTATGGGATCCAGTCCGTGGGATCTCGACAGTGGGATCCAGTCTCTGGGATCCTGCCAGTGGGATCCTATATAGGGAATCCAGTCTCCGGGATCCTGTCCATGGGATCTTATCTGTGGGATCCTGCCCATGGAATGCTGTGCATGGGATCCCTCTCTCTATGGGATCCCCTCTATGGGATCTTGGCTGTTGGATCAGGACTGTGCGATGCTGTCTATTGGATCCTATCTATTGGATCCTGTCAGTGGGATCCTATATAGGGAATCCAGTCTCCGGGATCCTGTCTATGGGATCTTGTCTGTGAGATCCTGGCAGTTGGATCTTGTCTGTGGGATCTTGTCCATGGAATGCTGTGCATGGGATCCTCTCTCTATGGGATCCTGGCAGTTGGATCAGGACTGTGGGATCCAGTCTGTGGGATCCTGTCAGTGGGATCCTATATAGGGGATCCAGTCCCTGGGATTCTGTCAGTGGGATCCTATATAGGGGATTCAGTCCCTGGGATTCTGTCAGTGGGATCCTATATAGGGGATCCAGTCCCTGGGATTCTGGCAGTGGGATCCCATATAGGGGATCCAGTCCCTGGGATTCTGTCAGTGGGATCCTATATAGGGGATCCAGTCCCTGGGATTCTGTCAGTGGGATCCAGGCTGTTGGATCCTGTCTGTGGAATGCTGTGTATGGGATCCTGTTAATAGGATCCTTTATATGGGATCCTGCCTGGAGGATCCTGCCTGTGGGATCCCATCTCTGGGATCTTGGCAGTTGGATCATGACTATGGGATCCTGTCCGTGGGACAGCGCTGTGATCCTATATAAGAGATCCAGTCCGTGGGATCTTATCTGTGGGATCCAATCTGAGGTACCCTGGCAGTTGGATCACGACTGTGGGATCCAGTCTGTGGGATCCTTTATATGGGACCCTGCCTGTGGGGTCATGGCCATGGGATCTTGTCAATGGGATCCAGTCTCTGGGATCCTATATAGGGGATCCAGCCGCTGGGATCCTGTATAGGGGATCCAGCCTGTGGGATCCTGGCCACTGGATCATGACTGTGGGATCCTGTCCATGGAATGGTGTGTATGGGATCCTGTCTGTGGGATCCTGGCAGTTGGATCATGACTGTGGGATGCTGCCCATGGAATGCTGTCCGTGGCGTCCTTTATATGGGATCCAGTCCGTGGGATCCTGCCTGTGGGATCCTTTCTATGGGATCCTGGCAGTTGGATTCATGACTATGGGATCCTGTCTGTGGGATCCCCTATAGGGGATCCAGTCTCTGGGATCTTGCCTGTGGGATCCTTTATATGGGATCCTGTCCATGGAATGCTGCGTATGGGATCCTGTCCATGGGATCTCAATAGTGGGATCTGTCTATGGGATCCTGTCAGTGGGATCCTGTCAGTGGGATCCTATGTAGAGGGGATCCAGTCTGTGGGACCCTATAGAGGGGATCCCATCTGTGGGATCCTATACTGGCCATGGGATCCTGGCAGTTGGATCATGACTGTGGGATCCTGTCCATGGAATACTGTCTGTGGGATCCTCTATAGGGGATCCAGTCTCTGGGATCCTGTCTTTGGGATCTTGCCTGTGGGATCCTGCCCATGGGATCTCAACAGTGGGATCCTGTCCGTGGGATCCTCTACAGGGGATGCAGTCTCTGGGATCCTGCCTGTGGAATCCTGGCAGTTGGATCATGACTGTGGGATGCTGTCCATGGAATGCAGGCCATGGGATCTGTCTATGGGATCCAGCTTGTGGGATCCTGGCAATTGGATCATGACTGTGGGATCCTGCCCACGGAATGCTGTCTATGGGATCCTGGCCATGGAATCCTTTATAGGGGATCCTGGCTTTGGGATCATGGCTGTGGGATCCTATATAGGGGACCCAGCCTCTGGGGTCCTGGCCATGGGATCCAGTCTATTGGATCCTGCCAGTGGGATCCCACATAGGGGATCCATTCTGTGGGATCTTGGCTGTGGGATCCAGGCAGATGGATCATGACGGTGGGATCCAGTATGTGGGATCCTGCCTGTGGGGTCATGGCCACGGGATCCTGTCTATGGGATCCAGTCTCTGGGATCCTATATAGGGGATCCAGCCTCTGGGATCCTGTCCATGGGATCTTGCCTGTGGGATCCTGGCAGTTGGATCATGACTGTGGGATCCTGTCCATGGAATGGTGTTCATAGGACCATGCTTGTGGGGTCTCATCAGTGGGATCCTGTCTATGGGATCCAGCCTGTAGGGATCCTATATAGGGGATCCAGTCTCTGGGATCCAGTCTCTGGGATCCTCTCTATGGGATCCTGCCTGTGGGATCCTGGCAGTTGGATTCATGACTGTGGGATCCTGTCTGTGGCATCCTCTATAGGGGATCCAGTCTCTGGGATCTTGTCTCTGGGATCTTGTCTGCGGGATCCTGCCCATGGAATGCTGTGTATGGGATCCAGTCCGTGGGATCCTGCCTGTGGGATCCTTTATACGGGATCCCGGCAGTTGGATTCATGACTGTGGGAGCCTCTATAGGGATCCAGTCTCTGGGATCTTCTCTCATGGGATCCAGTCTGTGAGATCCTGCCCATGGAATGCTGTGTATGGGATCCAGTCCGTGGGATCCTGCCTGTGGGATCCTTTCTATGGGATCCCGGCAGTTGGATTCATGACGGTGGGATCCAGTCTGTGGGATCCTCTATGGGGATCCAGTCTCTGGGATCTTCTCTGCGGGATCCAGTCTCTGGGATCCTGCCCATGGAATGCTGTGTATGGGATCCAGTCTGTGGGATCCTGCCTGTGGGATCCTTTCTATGGGATCCTGGCAGTTGGATTCATGACTGTGGGATCCAGTCTGTGGGATCCTCTATAGGGGATCCAGTCTCTGGGATCTTGTCTGCGGGATCCAGTCTGTGAGATCCTGCCCATGGAATGCTGTGTATGGGATCCAGTCTGTGGGATCCTGCCTGTGGGATCCTTTCTATGGGATCCTGGCAGTTGGATTCATGACGGTGGGATCCAGTCTGTGGGATCCTCTATGGGGATCCAGTCTCTGGGATCTTCTCTGCGGGATCCAGTCTCTGGGATCCTGCCCATGGAATGCTGTGTATGGGATCTAGTCTGTGGGATCCTTTCTATGGGATCCTGGCAGTTGGATCCATGACTGTGGGATCCAGTCTGTGGGATCCTCTATAGGGGATCCAGTCCGTGGGATCCTGCCCATGGAATGCTGTGTATGGGATCCAGTCTGTGGGATCCTGCCTGTGGGATCCTTTCTATGGGATCCTGCCCATGGAATGCCAGCCACAGAATATTATCCATGAAATTCTGTCCTTGGGATCCCATCCATGGAATCCTGCCCACAGAATTTTGTCCTGGAATCTTTGGGGCGGGATGGGATTTTTGGGATCATCCCATTCCAACCATTCCACAGGCAGGGAGCTTCCCACATCCCCAGTTTGTACCAGCACAGCCTGGGACACTCCCAGGGATGAGGATCCTCTGGGAATTCCATCCCAAAATCCCGATATTCCACTGGAAGCCATTCCTTGGGTCTTATTTGCATCCCAAATCCCACTCCAGCTTTCCCAGAAAAAAACCCTGGAATTCCACTTTTCCAGCTTTTCTTCCAGCTCCTCCACATCCCAAAACTCCTCCCAGCCTCGCCACGATTTCTGAATTATTCCCTTAATTAGTCCCTAATTAGCGGCTCCCTCCAGCTGTTATCCCGCTCCAAAGGTCGCCCCGACGTGTTTTTATTTCCCTCCTTATCTCTGGAAAAGCGGGAATTTAGTGTGAATTTAGCGGGATTTTAGTCGGATTTTAGTGGGATTTTAATGAGATTTTAGCTGGAATTTAGGGAGAATTTAGTGGGATTTAAGCGGGACTTTAGTGAGAATTAAGCAGGATTTTAGCGGGAATTTTAGTGTGAATTTAGCGGGATTTAAGCGGGACTTTAGTGAGAATTTAGTGGGATTTTAGTGAGAATTTAGCGGGATTTTAGCGGAAATTTAGCGAGATTTACGCAGGACTTTAGCGGGAATTTAGTGGGGTTTTTAGCGGGAATTTAGCGGAATTTTAGCGGGAATTTTAGTGTGAATTTAGCAGAATTTAGCGGGATTTTAGCGAGAATTTACCGGGATTTTAGCGGTGTTTAAGCGGGATTTAAGCGAGACTTTAGCGAGAATTTAGCGGGATTTTAGCGGGAATTGCCACAGGAAGCGGCCGGGCCTCGGGGCCCAGCCCAGGCCGCGGGATTCGCCCTCAGCCCAGCCGGGACTCGCTGCCCGCCCCATTCCCGGTGACTCCCGGGAACTCACCGGGCTCCAGCAGATCAAAGCGTCGGTGTCGGGATCCTCCACCAGCGTCCAGAGCTTGGTGAGGAAGGCGGGCACGTTACTGGGCCCCGCGCCCGCCGCCGCGCCGGGCCCGCCGTCCATGGCCGCGCCCTCACGGCGGGGGCGGGAAGGGGCACCGGGAAACCCCGTGCGAGCGCGCCCGTTAAAAAAGGCGGGAAGGGCCCGGAGCGGCGGGAGCGGCGGCGGCGGCGGGAGGCGGCATGGCCGCCGCCATCTTGGAGGGGCGGTGTGAGGGGGAGGGGATCTGCGCATGCGCGGCCCCGCCCGCACCGCTGTCGCGCCAGGAAGGGGCGGGGTTTCCGAGCTAGGACACGCCCCCTCTGTCATAACCACGCCCACTTCGCCGTGGGAAACATGGGGGGTGGGGCTTTGGCGCGTGGACACGCCCCCTTGGTGGTAACCACGCCCACTGAGGGGTTAAATTGGGAGGGGCCCACTGGCTATAGGGAAGGTTGAGACCCCAGGGGCGTAGGGACACGCCCACTCGCATTAGACACGCCCAGTGCCTATAGATGCCCAGGCAGCGCTATCGCATAAGAACACCTCCCTTATAGCTCAGGCCGCGCCCCGTGCTGTAAAAGTCCCGCCCCTTTCTGCTGCTGCAGAAACGCGCCCGCTCACAGCAGGACACGCCCTCTGCCCATCCCCGGCGTGGTCATTGCATGGTCAGACCACACCCCTCCCACCTGGCCCCGCCTTTCCCTGCGCTCAGTCCGTGGGAAAGCTCCTCACATCAGAACACCGCCTGTCTCACGTGGCCACGCCTCCCGCCCACAGAGACACAGCCCCGCACACCTGGCCCTGCCCTCTGGCCATTTCTGGCACTGTTTGGGCGGGGCTCTCCCTAATGAGTGGACACGCCCCTTCCCCTTCTGACCACGCCTCCTTCCAATTTTTGGCATAGCTCAAAGGGAACGCCCCCGAGCAGTTGTGACCACGCCCCCTCTGTAAAGCCCCGCCCCTTTTGCCCCACCACCCTTGGCGCAGCTGTCGCTGTGCGCATGCGCTGCGCGGCACCCTTTGCGCACGCGCACTTTGCTTTCTCAGTTTCCCGCGCTGCCGCTCCTTTCCCGTTCTTTTCCCCGTTATTTTTCCCCGTTATATTCCCTCGTTCCCGTTATCCCGCCCCGCCCAGGATCGCGATCCCGTCCCTCGGAGCGGCGCGGAGCCGCGGGAAGGCGGAAGAGCGGCGGGCGGGGGCGTGGCCGCAGCTCTGACCCGCGCCCACGTGTTCGGCGGCGCACGCGGAGCCGCCAGCATGGAGCAGGTCCGGGGGTGACCGGGGAGGGGAGACGAGGGGGACACTCGGGGTTGTCATGGCAACGGGGAGGGAGGGACACTCATAGGATTGTCATGGCAATGGGGATGGGGATGGCGTGGTCCCGGTGAGTGGGGAGCGGAAATGGCGGGAGGGGTCCGGCCTGGTGTCCGTGAGGGAAACCCGGCACTGAGGGGGGATTTGGGCTCCTGAGGGGGAACCCGGCTCTGTCCTGGTGAGGGGGAACCCCATAATTGGGGGTCTCCAGCCTGGTCTCCATGAGGGGGCCTGGCCTTGTCCTGAGGGGTGACCCGTCAATGTGAGGGGATTTGGCTTCTTGTGGGGGGAACCGGCTCTGTCCCGGCGAGGATGGACCTGGAAATGGCTCCAGGTGTTCGTGAGGGAGGACCCGGGAATGGAGGGGTCCAGCCTGGTGTGTGTGAGGGGAAAACCCAACAGTGAGAGGGATTTGGGCTCCTGAGGGAGATTTGGGTTCCTGAGGGGAATTTGGGCTCCTGAGGGGGATTTGGGCTCCTGAGGGGAATTTGGGCTCCTGAGGGGATTTGGGCTCCTGAGGGGGATTTGAGCTCCTGAGGGAGGATTTAGGCTCCTGAGGGAGGATTTAGGCTCCTGAGGGAGGATTTGGGCTCCTGAGGGATGATTTGGGCTCCTGAGGGCGATTTGGGCTCCTGAGGAGGATTTGGGCTCCTGAGGGAGGATTTGGGCTCCTGAGGGAGGATTTGGGCTCCTGAGGGCGATTTGGGCTCCTCAGGGTGGATTTGGGCTCCTGAGGGCGATTTGGGTTCCTGAAGGGAGATTTGGGCTCCTGAGGGGATTTGCGCTCCTGAGGGGGATTTGATTTCCTGAGGGGGTATTTGGGTTCCTGACGGAGGATTTGGGTTCCTGAGGGAGATTTGGGCTCGTCAGGGGGATTTGTTTTCCTCAGGGTGGATTTGGGCTCCTGAGGGGACATTTTGGCTCCTGAGGGAGGATTTGGGATCCTGAGGGAGGATTTGGGTTCCTGAGGAGATTTGGGTTCCTGAGGGAGATTTGGGTTCCTGAGGGGAGATTTGAGCTTCTGAGGGGATTTGAGCTCCTGAGGGGGATTTGATTTCCTAAGGGGGATTTGATTTCCTGGGGGGATTTGATTTCCTGGGGGGATTTGGGTTCCTGAGGGAGGATTTGGTTTCCTGAGGGAGGATTTGGGCTCCTGAGGGAGGATTTGGGCTCCTGAGGGGATTTGAGCTCCTGAGGGGGATTTGATTTCAGAGGGGGATTTGGGGCTCCTGAGTGAGGATTTGGGTTCCTGAGGGGGGAATTTGGGTTCCTGAAGGAGGATTTTGGCTCCTGAGGGAGGATTTGGGCTCCTGAGGGGGATTTGGGTTCCTGAGGGGATTTGGGCTCCTGAGGGGTTCGGGGAACCCGGCTCTGTCCCCACCCCATAATTGGGGGTTTCTGTCCTGGTCTCCGTGAGGGTGGTCTGACCTTGTCCTGAAGGGGTGACCCCGCAATTTTTGGGGTTCTGGCCTGGTTCTGAGTGGACATGGGAATTAGGGGCTCTGATTTATTCCTGAGGGTGACTCAGCAGCTGGGGGGTCCAGCCTGATTCTGAGGGGGTAAATGGCAATTGGGGGGTCTGGCCTGATCTTTAAGGGTGGTCCTAGTTTTTGGGGGGTCTGGCCTGGTCCTGGTGAGGGACATGGGAATTGGGGGTGGTTTGATTTTATCCTGAGGGGGACCCCACAGCTGGGGGGTCCAGCTTGATTCTGGGAGGGGACACAGAAATTGGGGGGTCTGGCTTTGTTCTGAGGGGGGTCCCAGCCTGGTTCTGAGTGGGACATGGCAATTGTGGGGGGTCTGATTTATTCCTGAGGGGGAATCAGTAACTGGGGAGGTCCAGCCTGATTCTGAGGGGGTCCCAGCTTTTGGGGAGGATCTCACTTTGTCCTGAGGGGAGTCCCATTATTTTGGGGGTCTGGCTTTGTCCTGAGGGGTGTCCCAGCTTTTGGGGGGTCCAGGCTGGTCCTGGGAGGGACCCCAGGAATTGGGGGGTCTGATTTTATCCTGAGGGAAATTTGGCATTTTGAGGCGGGGGGAATCCATGCTGGTTCTGAGGGGTGACACAAAACTTTTTGGGGGGATCCATCAATGTGGGGTGTCTCCATCAGAACACTGCCATGTCGGGGTCCCCTGTGACCCCTGTGACCCCCCCTGTGTCCCTCCCTGCAGCCCAGCCCCCTCAGAGCCCGGGAGGAGCTCTCGGAGAGCGAGGAGAGCGTTTATTCTGGCCTGGAGGATTCGGGCACTGACACTGAATCCTCCGGGAATGAGGAGAGGAGGAGGGGGAGGAAGATGAAGAATCCCCTGGGAGCCCCTCACAGACCCAGGTAAAGGCTTGAGCTGATTTCTCCCTCCTTTTTGGGGGGCTCCCATCCCATCCTCACCCATTCCTGGCACCCTCTGCTCCCCAAAAATCCAGTTTTCCAGGAGGGGCAGGAATTACCATTATATACATTAATTACAGGAATTATATTCTATATGTTATATATGATATATTATATATTATGTATTACATATCATATATTACACAAGATTATACATTATATATGATATATTATATATTATGTATTACATATCATATATTACACAAAATTATACATTATATATTATATATTATGTATTACATATTATATATTATATATTATGTATTACACATCATATATTATACATTATTTATGTTGTATACTATATGCTTATGTATTATATTATATGCTATATAATATATATTGTATATTACAAGTTATACATTATATGTATTATGTATTATATATTATGTATTATATGTTTTATTATACATTGCTCTATATACAGGAATTGCCAATGTATGTTTGTTTTACTTCATGATAATTACAATAGAAAATTTTTATTTTTAGTTTATTTTTATTTTTATTTTTATATTTAGACAGCAGATTTAAGTAGTGTTTTTTTTAAGTTGGTTTGTTTTTTAAGTTGGTTTGGAGAATATTTTTTTTGGAGAGAAGTGGAAAAAAAATTGTTTATTTAACAGGTAAAACCTGTAAAAACCTGTTAGAAAACCAAGTTAACCTGTAAAAACCGATAAACATTTTTAAGTATGATCAATATTAAACAGTAAAACTTTTTAGTTGTTTTGAACAGATGGTAGATTTACAAGAGGTTTTTTTTTGTGGGTTGTATTTTGGTTTGTTTAGTTTTATTTATTTATTTTTGGTTTTAGTTTATTTGGTGTTGGGAAATGTGGTTTAGCTTAGGTTTGGTGGATTATAGGTGTGAACTTTTTGATATTTTTTTGGGGTTTTCAGTTTAGAGTAAATTTGAATAATTTTAAGAAAAAGGAAAAAATATTGCTTGGGGAGGTTTTTTTGTTTCAGTTAATTAGAAAAACTAATTAAAAATAAAGAATTTTGTTCTTGCTGTTATTGTAGATAATATAGTGTGTGTGAAAGATGTGGGAAAATAAATGTAAATTTTGATAATAGGGAGGAAGGATTTGTGTCTAGGGCTGACTCTGTCCTCTTATCCCAGATTTTCCTTCTCATTCTGGGATTCCTTATCCCAGATTTTCTCTCATTCTGGAATTCCTTATCCCAGATTTTCCTCCTCATTCTGGGATTTGGGATTGCTTATCTCAGATTTTCTCTCATTCTGGGATTCCTTATCCCAGATTTTCCTCTCATTCTGGGATTCCTTATCCCAGATTTTCTCTCATTCTGGAATTCCTTATCCCAAATTTTCCTCTCATTCTGGGATTCCTTATCCCAAATTTTTTCTCGTTACAGAATTCCTTATCCCAATTTTTCTCTCTCATTCTGGGAACCTTTTCCCCAGTTTTCCTCTCTTTCTGGGATTCCTTATCCCAGATTTCCCCTCTCATCCCAGAATTCCCAGTGCTTGGGATTGAGGAGAATCCTCCCCATTGCTGGGAGCCCAAACTTGCCAAAATTCCCTCGTTTTGCCCAAATTCTGGGAAGAAAAATGAAATTCCAGAGGCTTCAGAGCTGGGAATCAGAGTGTTGGTGATTCCTGCTCTTCCAGGAATTCCAGAGCCTTTTCCAGAGGTTTTTGTGAGAGAGCTGGGGAGGGATCCCAAGTCCCAGAGCTGTTTGGGTTCCATAAATATTGACCCTTCCCTGTCAGTTTGGATTTCTTTCTGATGATTTCCAGCATTCCTGGTTTTCCCTGCAGCTGCTGGAGTTTCCAATTTTTTTGCTTTTTTGAGCCAGGGAAAGCTCAGGGGTGGTTTAACTCTTTCCTTCCCACTGGGCTTGTGCCTGGAAATCTGGGGTTTTTCTGGAAATCTGGGATTGTGCCTGGAAATCTGGTCCAGCTCTGGGTTTTGTTTTAGTTTTTTTTTGTTTGTTTGTTTGTTTTGTGGGTTTTTTGGGGGTTTTTTTGGGGGTTTTTTGGGGTTTTTTTTTGTTTGTTTGTTTTTTGTTTGGGTTTTTTTTCGTTTTTGTTTTTGAGGGTGGGGAAAAGCCCTGCAGGGAATTCCAGGCTGGATTTTCCTGCTGGGATTTGTTCTCAGGGATTGTGGAAAGGAGGAAGATCCTGATCCTGATCCTGGAGCTGCTTTTCCAATCATTCCCTAAATCCTGATCCTGGAGCTGTATTTCCAATCATTCCTGGATCAGCCCTGGATTCTCTGGGAATTCCATCCCAAAATCCCATGAAATCATTCCCTGGGTCCTGTATCCCAAATCCCTCCCCAGCTCTCCCACAAAAACCTCTGGAAAAAGCTCTGGAATTCTCCTGGAAGAGCAGGAATCACCAACACTCTGAGTCTCTGTAATTTCATTTTTCTTCCCAGAATTGGGGCAAAATGAGGGAATTTTTGGGAAATTTGGGCTTCCAGCAATGGGGAGGATTCTCCCCAATCCCAAGCACGGGGAATTCTGGGATGAGAGGGGAAATCTGGGATAAAGAATCCCAGAATGAGAGGAAAATTTGGGATAAGTAATTCCAGAATGATAGAGAAAATCTGGGATAAGGAATCCCAGAAAGAGAAGGAAATTTGGGATAAGGAATTCCAGAATGAGGGGGAAGATCTGGGATAAGGAATCCCAGAAAGAGAGGGAAAATCTTGGATAAGGAATCCCAGAATGAGAGGGAAAACCTGGGATAAGGAATTCCAGAATGAGGAAAATTTGGGATAAGGAATCCCAGAATGAGGGGGAAAATCTGGGATAAGGAATCCCAGAATGAAAGGAAAATTTGGGATAAGGAATTCCAGAATGAGGAAAATTTGGGATAAGGAATCCTAGAATGAGAGGAAAAATTGGGATAAGGAATCCCAGAATGAGAGGAAAATCTGGGATAAGGAATTCCAGAATGAGAGGAAAATTTGGGATAAGGAATCTGAAAATGAGAGGAAAATTTGTGATAAGCAATCCCAGAAAGAGAGGGAAATTTGGGATAAGGAATCCCAGAATGAGAGGGAAATTTGGGATAAAGAATCCCAGAATGAGAGGAAAATTTGGGATAAGGAATCCCAGAATGAGAGGGAAATTTGGGATAAAGAATCTGAAAATGAGAGGAAAATTTGGGATAAGGAATTCCAGAATGGGAGGAAAATTTGGGATAAAGAATTCCAGAATGAGAGGAAAATTTGGGATAAAGAATCCCAGAATGAGAGGGAAATTTGGGATAAGGAATCCCAGAATGAGAGGACAATTTGGGATAAGGAGTTCCAGAATGAGAGGGAAATTTGGGGTAAGGAATCCCAGAATGAGAGGGAAATTTGGGATAAGGAATCTGAAAATGAGAGGAAAATCTGGGATAAGGAATTCCAGAATGAGAGGGAAATTTGGGATAAGGAATTCCAGAATGAGAGGGAAAATCTGGGATAAGGGAGGTGGAAATTTGGGAATTCCCTCTTTGCAGGGCTGATCCAGCCTCGGAATTTTGGGAATGAGGTTGGACTGGAGGGGATTTTAGGGATGATGCCTGAGCTGGAGCAGCCCCAGATTTTCTGGGAATTCCATCCCAAAATCCCAATATTCCACTGTAAGACATTCCCTGTTTCCCAAATCCCTCTCCAGCTCTCCTGGAAAATCCTCTGGAAAAAAAACTGGAAGGGATTTCCTGGGATTCCCCTGCTCATTCCCAAATCCTGGCTCCTCATCCCAAGGTTTTTCCCATTCCCAAATCCCAGAGCTGCCATTCTCTTCCTTGGGCCCAAAAATTCCCCAAAATTTCGGGATGGGATCTCACTGAGCTCTTTTTTCCCGATTTTTCCAGGCCGAGGGGGTTCCTGGCAAGAGGAAAACCCTGGAGGTGGATTCCCCGCTGGAAGGGAAGCAGGATTTGCTTCTCCAGGACGAGTACGCCGAGGACAGCTCGGATGAGGAGGTGGGAATTCCCAGGAATTCCTGGAATTTTATCCTGCATTTGAGGGGGAAGTGAAATTTTGGGAAAAAAATGATGGATTTGGGAAAAAAAAATTATGGATTTGGAAAAAGTCTGGAGCAGCTGAGGGGGGAAAAAAATCCCGGAGAAAATCGGGATTGGAGTGATCCAGGGAACAGGGAATGGGCTCAGGGGGGGATTTTTGGGAATATTCCCATGGAATTCCTGCAATTCCAGGCTGGAATCCCCATTCCCAGAAATTCCCATTCCTGGAATTTACCTGAGTGCTGAGATTGGGATTTTTGGGAATGCTGCATGTTCTGTGTGGGAATGATCCTGAGGTTGGGATTTTTGGGAATTCTGATGGAGTTTTTGGAATTCTGAGGTTTGGATTTTTGGGAATGCTGAGTGTTCCATGTGGGAATGATCCCAAGGTTTGGATTTGTGGGAATGATCCCGAGGTTTGGACTTTTGGGAATTCTGTGTGCTCCATGTGGGAATGCTGAGATTGGGATTTTCGGGAATGCTGATGTTTGGATTTTTGGGAATTCTGTGGTTGAAATTTTTGGGAATGCTGAGGTTGGGATTTTTGGGAATTCTCTGTGTTCCGTGTGGGAATTCTGAGGAATTTTTGGGAATTCTCTGTGTTCCATGTTGGAATGATCCTGAGATTGAAATTTTTGGGAATGCTGAGATTGCAATTTTTAGGAATGCTGCGTGTCCCTTGTGGGAATTCTGAAGGAATTTTGGGATTTCTGAGGTTGAGATTTTTGGGAATTCTGCATGATCCCTGTGGGAATCCTGAGGGATTTTTGGGAATTCTGTGGTTCGGATTTTTGGGATTTCTGAGGTTTGGATTTTTGGGAATTCTGTGGTTGGGATTTTTGGGAATTCTGAGGTTTGGATTTTTGGGAATTCTGTGTGCTCCGTTTGGGAATTCTGAGATTGGAATTTTTGGGTATTCTGTGTGTTCCATGTGGGAATGCTGAGGTTGGGATTTTGGGAATTCTGAGTATTCCATGTGGAATTCTGAGGCTGGAATTTTTGGGAATGCTGATATTTGGATTTTGGGAATGCTGCCTGTTCCATGTGGGAATTCTGAGATTTTGATTTTTGGGAATTCTGTGTGCTCCATGTGGGAATTCTAAAGGATTTTTGGGAATGCTGAGGTTGAAATTTTTGGGAATGCTGAGGTTGAGATTTTTGGGAATTCTGCATGATCCCTGTGGGAATTCTGAGGGATTTTTGGGAATTCTGTGTGCTCCATGTGGGAATGCTGAGGTTGGGATTTTTGGGAATGCTGTGGTTGGGATTTTTGGGAATGCTGAGGTTTGGATTTTTGGGAATTCTGAGGTTTGGATTTTTGGGAATGCTGCGTGTTGCTTGTAGGAATTCTGAGTTTGGGATTTTTTGGGAATTCTGTGTGTTCCTTTTGGGAATTCTGAGTGCTCCTTGTGGGAATTCTGAGATTTGCATTTTTGGGAATTCTGCATGTTCTGTGTGTGAATTCTGAGGGATTTTTGGGAGTTCTGTGTGCTCCATGTGGGAATTCTAAAGGATTTTTGGGAATTCTAAAGGATTTTTGGGAATTCTGAGGTTTGGATTTTTGGGAATTTGGAGGTTTGGATTTCTGGGAATGCTGCATGTTCCATATGTGAATAATTCTGAGGTTGGGATTTTGGGAATTCTGTGTGTTCCATGTGAGAATTATGAAGTTGGGATTTTTGGAATTCTGAGGTTTAGATTGATTTTTGGGAATTCTGAGTTTGGGTTTTTTGGGAATTCTGTGTGTTCCATTTGGGAATTCTGAGGTTGGAATTTTGGGAATTGTGATGTTTGGATTTTGTTAATGCTGCCTGTTCCATGTGGGAATTCTGAGATTTTGATTTTGGGAATCCTGTGTGCTCCATTTGGGAATTCTAAAGGATTTTGTGAATTCTGAGGTTGAAATTTTTGGGAATGCTGAGGTTTGGATTTTTGGGAATTCTGCATGTTCTGTGTGTGAATTCTGAGGGATTTTTGAGAATTCTGTGTGCTCCATGTGGGAATTCTAAAGGATTTTTGGGAATTCTAAAAGATTTTTGGGAATGCTGAGGTTTGGATTTTTGGGAATTTGGAGGTTTGGATTTCTGGGAATGCTGCATGTTCCATATGTGAATAATTCTGAGGTTGGGATTTTGGGAATTCTGTGCGTTCCATGTGAGAATTATGAAGTTGGGATTTTGGGAATTCTGAGGTTTAGATTGATTTTTGGGAATTCTGAGACTGGGATTTTTGGGAATTCTGAGTTTGGGTTTTTTGGGAATTCTGTGTGTTCCATTTGGGAATTCTGAGGTTGGGGTTTTGGGAATTGTGATGTTTGGATTTTGTTAATGCTGCCTGTTCCACGTGGGAATTCTGAGGGATTTTTGGGAATTCTGTGTGCTCCATGTGGGAATTCTAAAGGATTTTTGGTAATTCTGAGACTGGGATTTTTGGGAATTCTGAGACTGGGATTTTTGGGAATTCTGTGTGTTCCGTTTGGGAATTCTGAGGTTGGAATTTTTGGGAATGCTGATATTTGGATTTTGGGAATGCTGCCTGTTCCATGTGGGAATTCTGAGATTTTGATTTTTGGGAATTCTGTGTGCTCCATTTGGGAATTCTAAAGGATTTTTGGGAATTCTGAGGTTGAAATTTTTGGGAATGCTGAGGTTGAGATTTTTGGGAATGCTGCATGATCCCTGTGGGAATTCTGAGGGATTTTTGGGAATTCTGCATGATCCCTCTGGGAATTCTGAGGGATTTTTGGGAATTCTGTGTGCTCCATGTGGGAATTCTAAAGGATTTTTGGGAATTCTGAGGTTTGGATTTTTGGGAATTCTGTGTGTTCCGTTTGGGAATTCTGAGGTTGGAATTTTTGGGAATTGTGAGGTTTGGATTTTGGGAATGCTGCCTGTTCCATGTGGGAATTCTGAGATTTTGATTTTTGGGAATTCTGTGTGCTCCATTTGGGAATTCTAAAGGATTTTTGGGAATTCTGAGGTTGAAATTTTTTGGGAATGCTGAGGTTGAGATTTTTGGGAATCCTGCATGATCCCTGTGGGAATTCTGAGGGATTTTTGGGAATTCTGTGTGCTCCATGTGGGAATGCTGAGGTTGGGATTTTTGGGAATGCTGTGGTTGGGATTTTTGGGAATGCTGTGGTTGGGATTTTTGGGAATGCTGAGGTTTGGATTTTTGGGAATTCTGAGGTTTGGATTTTTGGGAATGCTGCGTGTTCCTTGTAGGAATTCTGAGTTTGAGATTTTTGGGAATTCTGTGTGTTCCTTTTGGGAATTCTGAGTGCTCCTTGTGGGAATTCTGAGATTTGCATTTTTGGGAATTCTGCATGTTCTGTGTGTGAATTCTGAGGAATTTTTGGGAGTTCTGTGTGCTCCATGTGGGAATTCTAAAGGATTTTTGGGAATTCTGAGGTTTGGATTTTGGGAATTCTGAGGTTTGGATTTTTGGGAATTCTGAGGTTTGGATTTCTGGGAATGCTGCATGTTCCATATGTGAATAATTCTGAGGTTGGGATTTTGGGAATTCTGTGTGTTCCATGTGAGAATTATGAAGTTGGGATTTTTGGGAATTCTGAGGTTTAGATTGATTTTTGGGAATTCTGAGACTGGGATTTTTGGTAATTCTGAGACTGGGATTTTTGGGAATTCTGTGTGTTCCGTTTGGGAATTCTGAGGTTGGGGTTTTTGGGAATTCTGAGGTTTGGATTTTTGGGAATTCTGAGGTTTGGATTTTTGGTAATTCTGAGACTGGGATTTTTGGGAATTCTGTGTGTTCCGTTTGGGAATTCTGAGGTTGGAATTTTTGGGAATTGTGATGTTTGGATTTTGGGAATGCTGCCTGTTCCATGTGGGAATTCTGAGATTTTGATTTTTGGGAATCCTGTGTACTCCATGTGGGAATTCTAAAAGATTTTTGGGAATTCTGAGGTTGAAATTTTTGGGAATGCTGAGGTTGAGATTTTTGGGAATTCTGCATGATCCCTGTGGGAATTCTGAGGGATTTTTGGGAATTCTGTGTGTTCCATGTTGGAATGATCCTGAGATCGGGATTTTTGAGAATGCTGAGGTTTGGATTTTTGGGAATGCTGATGGAGTTTTTGGAATGCTGATGTTGGGATTTTTGGGGATGTTGGTGTTCCATGTGGGAATAATTCTGAGTTTGGGATTTTTGGGAATTCCGGAGCTGCCGGTAGGGGGCGCCCTGATCCCAGCGCTGAGCTCTTCCCGAGCCTTTGTTCCCTTTTCCCAAAAAAAATCCCCCAAAACCCTGGGAAAGGCCAGGATTGGGGTGTGGGACTCCTCACCCCGGATTTTTGGGAATATTCCCTTGGAAAGGGCTGGAATCCCCATTCCCTGCAGGATAATTCCTGGAATTATGGCACTGGGAGATGCTCAGGTTGGATTTTTGGGAATATTCCCTTGGAAAGGGCTGGAGTCCCCATTCCCTGCAGGATAATTCCTGGAATTGTGGCACTTGGAGATGCTCAGGTTAGATTTTTGGGAATATTCCTTTGGAAAGGGCTGGAATTCCCATTCCCAGCTGGATAAATCCCTGGAATTGTGGCACTGGGAGATGCTCAGGTTGGATTTTTGGGAATATTCCCTTGGAAAGGGCTGGAATTCCCATTCCCAGCTGGATAAATCCCTGGAATTGTGGCACTGGGAGAGGTTC
Source organism: Luscinia luscinia (assembly GCA_034336685.1). Taxonomy (NCBI): domain Eukaryota; kingdom Metazoa; phylum Chordata; class Aves; order Passeriformes; family Muscicapidae; genus Luscinia; species Luscinia luscinia. The sequence goes on from JAKWBO010000169.1 coordinate 32,788, forward strand.
AGGTTGGATTTTTGGGAATATTCCCTTGGAAAGGGCTGGAATTCCCAGATCCTTTTTCAGTTTTTTTTTTGTTTTGTTTTTGTTTTTCCTGAGGGTGGGATTTGGGATGCAGGACCCAGAGAATCCAGCCCCAAATCCTGCTGGATTTCTGGGATTTAGGGCTGGAATTCCTGGCTGTGAAGGTGCTGGGATGGAATTCCCAAGTGATTGCCATCCCTGGGAGCATCCCAAGCTGGGCTGGAATATTGGGAAGGAACCAGAGCTGATCCCTGAATTCCCTGAATGAATTCCCCACATCCCCAGGCAGGCTGGAATATTGGGAATATCATGAAGGATCTGAGGCTGATCCCTGAATTCCCTGGATCCTGAGGCAGGCTGGAATATCGGGGAATATTGGGAAGGATCCAAGGAGCTGATCCTGAATTCCCTGAATTAATTCCCACATCCCAGGCCGGGCTGGAATATTGGGAAGGATCCAGAGCTGATCCCTGAATTCCCTGAATGAATTCCCCACATCCCCAGGCAGGCTGGAATATTGGGAATATCATGAAGGATCTGAGGCTGATCCCTGAATTCCCTGAATTAATTCCCCACATCCTGAGTCAGGCTGGAATATTGGGAATATCTGGGATATTGGGAAGGAACCAGAGCTGATCCCTGAATTCCCTGAATTAATTCCCCACATCCTGAGTCAGGCTGGAATATTGGGAATATCAGGAAGGATCTGAGGCTGATCCCTGAATTCCCTGAATTAATTCCCCACATCCCTAGGCAGGCTGGAATATCTGGGAATATCTGGAATATTGGGAAGGATCCAAGGAGCTGATCCCTGAATTCCCTAAATGAATTCCCCACATCCCAGAACAGGCTGGAATATCAGGAAGGATCCAGAGCTGATCCCTGAATTCCCTGAATGAATTCCCCACATCCCAGGACAGGCTGGAATATCAGGAATATTGGGGAGGATCTGAGGCTGATCCATGAATGAATTCCCCACATCCTGGGGCGGGCTGGAATATCTGGAATATCGGGAAGGATCCAGGGTTTATCCCTGAATTCCTTGAATGAATTCCCTGGATCTTGAGGCAGGCTGGAATGTTGGGAAGTATTCATAAGGATCCAGGGCTGATCCCTGAATGCCCTGAATGAATTCCCCACATCCTGAATCAGGCTGGAATATTGGGAATATCAGGAAGGATCTGAGGCTGATCCCTGAATTCCCTGAATTCCCTGAATTCCCTGGATCCCGAGGCAGGTTGGAATACCGGGGAATATCAGGAAGATTCCAGGGCTGATCCATGGATGAATTCCCCACATCCTGAGCAGGCTGTGACCCCCCCGAGCTGGCACAGAGCTGAGCCTGGTCTGTTCTTTGGGCTGGCACAGAGCTGAGCCTGGTCTGTTCTTTGGGCTGGCACAGAGCTGAGCCTGGTTTGTTCTTTGGGCTGGCACAGAGCTGATCCTGGTTTGTTCTTTGGGCTGGCACAGAGCTGAGCCTGGTCTGTTCTTTTGGGCTGGCACAGAGCTGAGCCTGGTCTGTTCTTTGGGGTGGCACAGAGCTGAGCCTGGTTTGTTCTTTGGGCTGGCACAGAGCTTGAGCCTGGTTTGTTCTTTTGGGCTGGCACAGAGCTGAGCCTGGTCTGTTCTTTGGGCTGGCACAGAGCTGAGCCTGGTCTGTTCTTTTTGGGCTGGCACAGAGCTGAGCCTGGTTTGTTCTTTGGGCTGGCACAGAGCTGAGCCTGAGTCTGTTCTTTTGGAGGCTGGCACAGAGCTGAGCCTGGTTTATTCTTTGGGCTGGCACAGAGCTGAGCCTGGTTTTGTTCTTTGGGCTGGCACAGAGCTGAGCCTGGTCTGTTCTTTGGGCTGGCACAGAGCTGAGCCTGGTTTGTTCTTTTGGGCTGGCACAGAGCTGAGCCTGGTTTATTCTTTGGGCTGGCACAGAGCTGAGCCCAGCTCCTGAGGACAGCAGGGATCCCAGTCCAGGTCTTTGGGATGGCACAGGGCCATATCCTGACTCCCAGTCCTGGCACGGATCCCAATCCCAGTGCCCTGGGCTGGCACAGATCCTGATCCCAGATCCTGGTGTGACCCTGCTCCCACTCCTGGTGCCCTGGTCTGAGCCAGATCTTGATCCCGGTGCCTGGGGCTGGCACAAATCCCAGTTCTGGTTCTTAAGTCTCACCTGACTTCCACTTCTGGTCACCTGGGCTGGCACTGATCGTGATCCTGGTTCTTAGGGCTGGCACAGATCCCACTCCCAGCTCCTGGTGTGACCCAGCTCCCGATCCCAGTGTGTCCTCCCTCCTGCTCCCGGTGTGACCCCCGATCCCATTCCCAGTGTGACCCCGCTCCTGCTCCCACCTCCCTGGGCTGGCACAGATCCCGGTCCCAGCTCCCACTCCCAGTGTGGCCCTGCTCCTGCTCCCAGCTCCCAGTGTGACCCAGATCCAGATCCCCGCTCCTGGTGTGACCCCACTCCCACCTCCCTGGGCTGGTACAGTTCCCAGTCCCAGCTCCCACTCCCAGTGTGGACCTGCTCCTGCTCCCAGCTCCCAGTGTGGACCTGCTCCTGCTCCCAGCTCCCAGTGTGACCCAGATCCAGATCCCCGCTCCTGGTGTGACCCCGCTCGACCCCAGCTCCTGGGCTAGCACAGATCCCAGTCCCAGCTCTTGCTCTCAGTCTGACCCAGCTCCAACTCCCGGTGCCCTGGGCTGGCACAGATCCCGCTCCGGTGTGACTCTGCTCCCGGTGTGACTCAGCTCCCGATCCCAGTGTGACCCCAAGACCAGCTCCCTGTTCCCTGGGCTCCCAATGCCAGCTCTTGCTCCCAGGCTGACCCAGCTCCAACTCCCGGTGCCCTGGGCTGCCACAGATCCAGCTCCTTGATGTGACCCTGCTCCCGATCCCAGTGTGACCCCAAGCCCAGCTCCCTGTTCCCTGGGCGGGCACAGATCCCAACCCCAGCTCTGCTCCCAGTCTGACCCCGCTCCCGATCCCAGTGTGACCTCCGCTCCCGGCTCCTGGGCTGGCACAGATCCAAATCCCAGCTTCCATTGTGACCCCGCTCCGGATCCTAGTCTGACCCTGCTCCCCATCCCAGCTCTCTGGGCTGGCACCGATCCCGATCCAGCTCCCTGGGCTGGCACTGATCCAAATCCCAGCTCCCATTCTGACCCCGCTCCCGATCTCGGTGTGACCCCGATCCTGTTCTGACCCCGATCCTGTTCTGACCCCGCTCCTGTTCCTGGTGTGACCCTGATCCTGTTCTGACCCCAATCCCGATCCTGGTGTGACTCCAGCTCCTATTCCCGGTGTGACCCTCGCCCTGATCCTGGTGTGACCCCGCTCCCGATCCCGGTGTGACCCCAATCCTGTTCCCGGTGTGACCCTGATCCTGTTCTGACTCCCGATCCTGTTCCTGGTGTGACTCCCGATCCTGTTCCCCCATCCCTCCTCCCTCCCGCTCCTGCTTGCGCTGGCAGCAGGCGCCCGGCCGCAGCGGAGATGGATGTGCTGGGGCTGCCGGCGGAGGAAGCGGCTGGGGCTCCGTTTCTCCCCGGAATGACTATTCCAGATGTCGGGATAATGGATGGATGGATGGATGGATGCACGAGCAGTGCTTCAAGGCCGTTCCTCCCCGCAGCCGCGTGCTGGGGGAGGCTCTCGGCGGGATCGGAGCTCCGAGCTGGGCCGGGAGCCAGCGGCGCGGGGGCGGCGGAATTCCAGGGAATGGAGGGACGGGCAGGATTGCAAGGGAATGGAGGGGCGGGAATGGATTGCAGGGGAATGGAGAGATGGGGATGGATTGCAGGGGAATGGAGGGACGGGGATGGATTGCAGGGAATGGAGGGGCAGGATGATTTCCAGGGAATGGAGGGGCGGGATGATTTCCAGGGAATGGAGGGGCGGGATTGCAGGGGAATGGAGGGACGGGGATGAATTCCAGGGAATGGAGGGACGGGGATGAATTCCAGGGGAATGGAGGGACGGGATGATTTCAGGGAATGGAGGGACGGGATGAATTCCAGGGAATGGAGGACGGGAGATTTCCAGGGAATGGAGGGCGGGATTGCAGGGGAATGGAGAGACGGGGATGGATTGCAGGGGAATGGAGGGACAGGGATGGATTGCGGGGAATGGAGGGATGGGGATGGATTATGGGGAATGGAGGGACGGGATGGATTGCAGGGAATGGAGGGACGGGGATAAATTCCAGGAAATGGAGGGATGGGGATGGATTGTGGGGGAATGGAGGGGCAGGGATGGATTGCAGGGGAATGGAGGGCAGGAATGAATTCAGAGGAATGGAGGGACGGGATGATTTCAGGAATGGAGGGGCGGGATGATTTCAGGGGATGGAGGGCCGGATGAATTCCAGGGAATGGAGGGGCGGATGATTTCCAGGGAATGGAGGGGCGGGATGATTTCAGGGGATGGAGGGGCGGGATGATTTCCAGGGAATGGAGGGGCGGGATGATTTCCAGGGGGATGGAAGGGCAGGATGATTTCCAGGGGGATGGAGGAGCAGGATGATTTCCAGGGATGGAGGGGCGGATGATTTCCAGGGGATGGAGGGGCGGATTGCAGGGGAATGGAAGGGCAGGATGATTTCCAGGGGGATGGAGGGGCGGGATGATTTCCAGGGGGATGGAGGGGCGGATGATTTCCAGGGAATGGAGGGATGGGGATGGATTATGGGGGAATGGAGGGCCGGGATGATTTCCAGGGGATGGAGGGGCGGATGATTTCCAGGGGAATGGAGGGACGGGATGGATTGCAGGGGAATGGAGGGACGGGCGGGATTGCAGGGGAATGGAGGGGCAGGAATGAATTCCAGGAATGGAGGGACGGGATGATTTCCAGGGGATGGAGGGGCGGGATGATTTCCAGGGGATGGAGGGGCGGGATGATTTCAGGGGATGGAGAGGCGGATGATTTCCAGGGGATGGAGGGGCAGGATGATTTCCAGGGGATGGAGGGACGGGATGATTTCCAGGGGATGGAGGGGCGGGTTTATCCCGCCCCTGGCGGCGCTCCGAGGCTCCAGAGCGCAGTCGGAGGGGCCCCGAGCTGCTGTGGAGTGCCGGGATTGGGAATGGAATGGGGGATTGGGGATTGGGATTGGGAATGGGGGATTGGGGATTGGGAATGGGGCAATTTGGATTGGGAGGTTGGGAATGGGGGATTGGGGAATTGGGAATGAGGACGAGGCAATGGGAATGGGGAATTGGAGATTGGGGATGGAGGAATGAGAATGGAGGGTTGGGAATGGGGGATTGGGGATTGGGGGAATGGAATGGGGATTTGAGGGTTGGGGATTGGGGAATGAGGATGGGGAATGGGGGATGGGGATTGGGGGATTGGATTGGGGGAATGGGGGATTTGGGGATGGGGAATTGGTATTGGGGATTGGGATTGGCAGTATGGGGATGGGGATTGGGAATGGGGATTTGAGGATTGGGGTTGGGGAATGGGGATGGGGGAATTGGGGATGGGGATTGGAAATGGGGATTTGGGATTGGGAATAAGAGCAGCTGGATGGGGGCACAGGGATGGGATTGGGAATGGGGTTTGGGGATGAGATTGGGGATTGAGAATGGGGAATTGGGAGTAGGAATGGGGGAAATTGGAATGGGGGATTAGGAATGGGAATGGAGATTGGGAATGGGGGATTGGGATTGGGAATGGAATGGGGTATTGGCAATGGAATAAGAGCAGCAGAATGGAGGGCAGGGATAGGATTGGGGATGGGAGAATTTGGAATGGGGAATTGGGAATGGGAATGGGGATTTGGAATTGGGGGATGGGGAGTGGGAATGGAGGATTGAGGGTTGGGGAATGGGGAGTTGGGGATGGGGGAATTGGGAGTGGGGGCTGGGGGATGGGAATAAGAGCAGCTGGGTGGGGAACAGGGAATGAGGAATCCTAATCCCTCATGGGAGTGGGAATGAGGGATTTGGAATGAGTCTGGGGACTGGGGATGGGGCTGGGAGCATGGATGGGATTGGGGGATTGGGAGTGGGAGCAGGGGATGGGATAATGCCAGGATGGGACTGGGAATTCCTGGAGTTAGCTCCAAAACCAGGGAATAGTTTGTGAGGGGTTGCCCAAATTCCAACCCCAGTTCTCCCAAATTCCAGATCCATTCTCCCAAATTCAGCCCAAATTCTCCCAAATTTCAGCCCCAGTTCTCCCAAATTCCAGCCCCTACTCCTCCCAAATTCCAACCCCAGTTCTCCCAAATTCCAACCCCAGTTCTCCCAAATTCCAGCCCCAGTTCCTCCCAAATTCCAGATCCATTCTCCCAAATTCCAGCCCTCACTTCTCCCAAATTCCAGTCTCACTTCTCCCAATTCCAGCCCCAGTTCTCCTAAATTCCAGCCTCACTTCTCCCAAATTCCAACCCCAGTTCTCCCAAATTCCAGCGCAAATTCTCCCAAATTCCCAGCCCCACTTCTCCCAAATTCCAACCCCAATTCTCCCAAATTCCAACCCCAATTCTCCCAAATTCCAGCCCCAATTCTCCCAAATTCCAGCCCCAATTCTCCCAAATTCCAGCCCCAATTCTCCCAAATTCCAGCCCCAGTTCTCCCAAATTCCAGATCCATTCTCCCAAATTTCAGCCCCAGTTCTCCCAAATTCCAACCCAAATTCTCCCAAATTCCAGCCCCAGTTCTCCCAAATTCCAGATCCATTCTCCCAAATTCCAGCCCCAATTCTCCCAAATTCCAACCCCAATTCTCCCAAATTCCAGCCCCAATTCCTCCCAAATTCCAGCCCCAGTTCTCCCAAATTCCAGCCCCAACTCCTCCCAAATTCCAGCCCCAGTTTTCCCAAATTCCAGATCCATTCTCCCAAATTCCAGCCCCAGTTCTCCCAAATTCCAGCCCCACTACTCCCAAATTCCAGCCCCAGTTTTCCCAAATTCCAGCCCCAATTCTCCCAAATTCCAGCCCCACTACTCCCAAATTCCAGATCCATTCTCCCAAATTCCAACCCCAATTCCTCCCAAATTCCAGCCCCAATTCTCCCAAATTCCTGATCCAGTTTCCCACCTTTCAACACTGGTTCTCCCCATATTCCAGCCCCACTTTTTTCGACTTCCACCCTCATTTTTCCCAAATTCAAGCCCCAATTCTCCCAGATTCCAACCCCAGTTTTCCCAGGTTTCATCCCCAGTTTTCCCAAATTCCAGTCCTGCTTCTCCCAACTTCTCCAAATTCCTGCCTCACTTTTCCAGGTTTCCAGCTCTAGTTTTCCCAACTTCCAGTCCCAATTCTCTCAAATTCCAGCCCCATTTTTTCCCAAATTCCTGCTCCAGTTCTCCCAGTTTCCAACCCCAATTCTCCTTAGATTCCATCCCCATTTTTCCAAATTTCCATCCCCAGTTCTCCCATTTTCCATCCCCATTTCTCCCAATTCCCATCCCCATTTCTCCCACTTCCCATCCCCAGTTTCCCCATTTCCCATCCCCAGTTTCCCCCAGTTCCCATCTCCATTTTCCATCCCCATTTCTCCCACTTCCCATCCCCAGTTCCCATCCCCATTTCTCCCAGTTCCCATCCCCATTTCTCCCAGTTCCCATCCCCATTTCCCCAGTTCCCATCCCCATTTCTCCCAGTTCCCATCCCCATTTTCCATCCCCATTTCTCCCACTTCCCATCCCCATTTCTCCCAGTTCCCATCCCCATTTCTCCCAGTTCCCATCCCCATTTCCCCAGTTCCCATCCCCATTTTCCATCCCCATTTCTCCCACTTCCCATCCCCATTTTCCATCCCCATTTCTCCCAGTTCCCATCTCCATTTTTTTCCAGTTCCCATCCCCATTTCTCCCAGTTCCATCCCCATTTTCCCCAGTTCCCATCCCCATTTTCCCAGTTCCCATCCCCATTTTCCCCAGTGCCCATCCCTATTTTTCCAGTTCCCATCCCCATTTTCCATCCCCAGTTTCCCACTTCCCATCCCCAGTTTCCCCAGTTCCCATCCCCAGTTTCCCCAGTTCCCATCCCCATTTCTCCCAGTTCCCATCCCCATTTTCCCCACTTCCCATCCCCATTTTTCCAGTTCCCATCCCCATTTTCCCCAGTTCCCATCCCCATTTTCCCCAGTTCCCATCCCCATTTTCCCCAGTTCCCATCCCCATTTCTCCCAGTTCCCATCCCCATTTCTCCCAGTTCCCATCCCCATTTCTCCCAGTTCCCATCCCCATTTTCCCCAGTTTCCATCCCCATTTCTCCCAGTTCCCATCCCCAGTTCCCCCAGTTCCCATCCCCATTTCTCCCAGTTTCCATCCCCATTTCCCCCAGTTCCCATCCCCATTTCTCCCAGTTCCCATCCCCATTTTTCCAGTTCCCATCCCCATTTCTCCCACTTCCCATCCCCATTTTCCCCACTTCCCATCCCCATTTTCCCCAGTTCCCATCCCCATTTCTCCCAGTTCCCATCCCCATTTTTCCAGTTCCCATCCCCATTTCTCCCACTTCCCATCCCCATTTTCCCCACTTCCCATCCCCATTTTCCCAGTTCCCATCCCCAGTTTCCCAGTTCCCATCCCCATTTCTCCCAGTTCCCATCCCCAGTTTCCCAGTTCCCATCCCCATTTTCCCCAGTTCCCATCCCCAGTTTCCCAGTTCCCATCCCCATTTCTCCCAGTTTCCCGGATTCCCGCGGATCCCCGGATTGGGGCCGAGCTCTGAGCCGGGATTTCCAGCGGCTCGGGGCCTTTGTTATTCCCATCATTGTCCCGGTGTAAACCAATCCCTCCCCGGGCCCTTTCGGGATTCATTCCCGGCTCTTCCAGCCTCTCCCCTCCCCCACCCCGCCTTCCCTTTGGATCCCGCGGCTTCCCGGCCCCCGCTGCCGTTCCCGGGGCTCTGACGCTGCTTTTCCACACAGATCCTGATTTTCCACCTCTGTGTATCCACACATTCCCTCCAGGCAATTCCCTCTCCATTCAGTTCCTGCTTTTCCACACAGATCCTGATTTTCCACCTCTGTGTATCCACACATTCCCTCCAGACCATTCCCTCTTCATTCAGTTCCTGATTTTCCATCCAAATCCTGATTTTCCACCTCTGTGTATCCACACATTCCCTCCAGGCAATTCCCTCTCCATTCAGTTCCTGCTTTTCCTCATAAATCCTGATTTTCCAATCTCTCCAGGCCACCCCTTCTCATTTCAGATCCTGATTTTCCACATAAATCCCATTTTTCCACCTCTCTGTATCAACTCATTCCCTCCAGGCCATTCCTTCTCCACTCAGATCCTGATTTTCCACACAAATCCTGATTTTCCACCTCTGTGTATCCACACATTCCCCCAGGCCACCCTTTCTTCCCTGGTATCCAGTATTTCATATCCTGGTTTTTCCATCTAAATCCTGATTTTCCAACCTCTCCAGGCCACCCCTTCTCATTTCAGATCCTGATTTTCCATCCAAATCCTGATTTTCCACCTCTCTGTATACACACATTCCCTCCAGGCCATCCCTTCTCCATTCAGATCCAGATTTTCCATCCAAATCCTGATTTTCCACACAGATCCTGATTTTCCACCTCTGTGTATCCACACATTCCCTCCAGACCATTCCCTCCCCACTCAGATCCTGCTTTTCCACATAAATCCTGATTTTCCAACCTCTCCAGGCCACCCCTTCTCATTTCAGATCCTGATTTTCCACACAAATCCTGATTTTCCAACCTCTCTGTACCCACAAATTCCCTCCAGGCCACCCCTTCTTCCTGGTATCCGGTATTTCATATCCTGATTTTCCATTCAAATCCTGATTTTCCAACCTCTCCAGACCACCCCTTCTCATTTCAGATCCTGATTTCCATCCAAATCCTGATTTTCCAACCTCTCCAGGCCAGCCCTTCTCATTTCAGATCCAGATTTTCCACACAAATCCTGAATTTCCACCACTCCTGGCCATCCTTCTTCCCTGTTTTCCATCATTTCACATCCTGCTTTTCCATCTGTCTGCATCCACAGATTCCCTCCAGGCCATTCCCTCTTCATTCAGATCCTGATTTTCCATCCAAATCCTGATTTTCCAACTGCTCTCTATCCACAGATTCCCTTCAGGCCATCGCTTTTTCATGGTATCCAGTATTTCCAGTATTTCATATCCTCATTTTCCATCCAAATCCTGCTTTTCAAACCTCTCCAGGCCACCCCTTCTCATTTCAGATCCTGATTTTCTATCCAAATCCTGATTTTCCACCTCTCTGTATCCACATATTCCCTCCAGGCCATCCCCTCCCCATTCAGATCCTGCTTTTCCATCCAAATCCTGATTTTCCACCTCTGTGTATCCACACATTCCCTCCAGACCATCCCTTCTCCATTCAGATCCAGATTTTCCATCCAAATCCTGCTTTTCCACACAAATCCTGATTTTCCACCTCTGTGTATCCACAAATTCCCCCCAGGCCACCCTTTCTTCCTGGTATCCAGTATTTCATATCCTGATTTTCCATTCAAATCCTGATTTTCCAACCACTCCAGGCCACCCCTTCTCATTTCAGATCCTGATTTCCATCCAAATCCTGATTTTCCAACCTCTCCAGACCATCCCTTCTCCATTCAGATCCAGATTTTCCACACAAATCCTGAATTTCCACCTCTCCTGGCCATCCTTCTTCCCTGTTTTCCATCATTTCACATCCTGCTTTTCCATCTTTCTGCATCCACAGATTCCCTCCAGGCCATTCCCTCTTCATTCAGATCCTGATTTTCCATCCAAATCCTGATTTTCCAACTGCTCTCTATCCACAGATTCCCTTCAGGCCATCCCTTTTTCATGGTATCCAGTATTTCCAGTATTTCATATCCTGATTTTCCATCCAAATCCTGCTTTTCAAACCTCTCCAGGCCACCCCTTCTCATTTCAGATCTTGATTTTCCACACAAATCCTGATTTTCCACCTCTGTGTATCCACACATTCCCTCCAGGCAATTCCCTCTTCATTCAGTTCCTGCTTTTTCATCCAAATCCTGATTTTCCAACCTCTCCAGGCCACCCCTTCTCATTTCAGATCTTGATTTTCCACACAAATCCTGATTTTCCACCTCTCTGTATCCACACATTCCCTCCAGACCATTCCCTCCCCACTCAGATCCTGCTTTTCCTCATAAATCCTGATTTTCCAACGTCTCCAGGCCACCCCTTCTCATTTCAGATCCTGATTTTCCACATAAATCCCATTTTTCCACCTCTCTGTATCCACTCATTCCCTCCAGGCCATTCCTTCTCCACTCAGTTCCTGCTTTTCCACACAAATCCTGATTTTCCACCTCTGTGTATCCACAAATTCCCCCCAGGCCACCCCTTCTTCCTGGTATCCAGTATTTCATATCCTGGTTTTTCCATCTAAATCCTGATTTTCCAACCTCTCCAGGCCACCCCTTCTCATTTCAGATCCTGATTTTCTATCCAAATCCTGATTTTCCACCTCTCTGTATCCACACATTCCCTCCAGACCATCCCTTCTCCATTCAGATCCAGATTTTCCACACAAATCCTGATTTTCCACACAAATCCTGATTTTCCAACCTCTCCAGGCCACCCCTTCTCATTTCAGATCCTGATTTTCCACACAGATCCTGATTTTCCACCTCTCTGTATCCACACATTCCCTCCAGACCATCCCTTCTCCATTCAGATCCAGATTTTCCATCCAAATCCTGCTTTTCCACACAAATCCTGATTTTCCACCTCTGTGTATCCACAAATTCCCCCCAGGCCACCCCTTCTTCCTGGTATCCAGTATTTCATATCCTGATTTTCCATTCAAATCCTGATTTTCCAACCTCTCCAGGCCATTCCTTTTGCTTTCAGATCCTGATTTTCCATCCAAATCCTGATTTTCCACCTCTCCAGGCTATCCTTTTTCCATGGTATCCACAATTTCAGGTCCTGCTTTTCAACCCAAATCCTGTTTTTTCCACCTCTCTGCATCCACTCATTCCCTCCAGACCATCCCTCTCCAGATCCTGCTTTTCCATCCAAATCCTGATTTTCCAGCTCTCTGTATTCACAAATTTACTCCAGGTTGTCCTTTTTCATTTCAAATCCTGCTTTTCCATCCAAATCCTGCTTTTTCAACTCCAGGCCATCCCTACTCCCTGTTTCCCAGTATTTCAGTTCCTGCCTTTCCACACAAATCCCAATTTTCCACCTCTCTGTATTCACAAATTCCCTCCAGACCATCCCTTTTTTGTGTCTGTTGATTTTATTCCCTGTCCCCTTCCCAGGAGGGAAAATGTGCTCTGGATTCCCAAATTTTCCAGGATTTCCCAGGAGTTTCCATCCCCTGGGGATGTGGGATGGGCTGAGCATTCCAGGCTGAGCCCAAAACTCCTTCCCATTCCCCCTTTTCCATGGAAAAACCACAGTGGGGGTGAAATTTGGGAAAACTGAGCCTGGAATTTTGGGAGAACTGGGGCTGGAAATTGGGAAAACCAAAGGTGGAGATTGGGAGAAATAGAGATGAAATTTGGGAGATTTTAGACTGGAATATTGGGCAAAAAGGAGCTGAAAATTGGAAAGAAACAAGACTGGAAGTTGGGAAAAATCGAGCTGGAATTTGGAAAAATTTGGGCTGGAATTTGGGAAAACTGAGGCTGGAAATTGGGGAAACTGAGGCTGGAAATTGGGGAAACTGAGGCTGGAAATTGGGGAAACTGAGGCTGGAAATCGGGATAAAGGGGCTGGAATTTCGGAAAATAGGGATGGAATTTGGGCAAAAAGGAGCTGAAAATTGGGAAAACCGAGGCTGAAAGTTGGGGAAAATGGGGCTGGAATTTAGAAAAATTTGGGCTGGAATTTAGGAAAAGTGAGGCTTGAATTTGGAAAAAAATGGGTCTGGAAATTGGAAGAAACAGAGATGGAATTTGGGCAAAAAGGAGCTGAAAATTGGGAAAATCAAGGCTGGGTTTTGGGATAAAGGGGCTGGAATTTTGGGAAAACTGAGGCTGGAATTTGGAGAAACAGAGATGGAATTTGGGAAAATAGGGCTGGAATTTTTGGCAAAAAGGAGCTGAAAACTGGGAAAACCAAGGCTGGAAGTTGGGAAAAATGGGAATTGGGATTTTGGGAGAACTGAGGCCGGAATTTGGGAAAATAGGGATGAAATTTGGGAGAACTGGGGCTGGAATTTGGGAAAATAGGGATGAAAGTTGAGAGGAGTGAGGCTGAAATTTGGGAAAAAGGAGCTGAAAATTGGGAAAATAAGGATGAGATTTGGGATAAAGGGGGTGGAATTTGGGAATAGCAAGGCTGGAACTTGGAACTGAGGCTGGAAATTGGGAAAAAATGGGTCTGGAATTTGGGGAAAAAAGGATCTGGAAATTGGGAAAAAATGGATCTGGAATTTGGGAAAATGGGTCTGGAAATTGGGAAAAAATGGGTCTGGAATTTGGGAAAATGGGTCTGGAAATAGGGAAAAAATGGATCTGGAATTTGGGAGAAGTGGAGCTGGAATTTGGGAAAACTGAAGCTGGAAATTGGGAGAAAAAGGAATAGAATTTGGACAAAAAAAAAGCTGAAAGTTGGGAAAAGCAAGGCTGGAATTTTGGGAAACCTGAGGCTGGAAAGTGAGAGGAACAGGGATGGAATTTGGGAAAAGAGCTGAAGTTTTATGAAATCTGAGGCTGGAAAATCGGGATAATCCGGGATCCACCATCCGTCATCCCACAAAGGGTTAAAGGGGCCGGGATCCTTCAGGATTTGGGAACCTGGCAGGGCAGGGGTTAACCCGGCAGGGCACTAGTTAACCCAGCAGGGTACTGGTTAACCTGGCAGGGCACTGGTTACCCCGGCAGGGCACTAGTTAACCCAGCAGGGCACTAGTTAACCCAGCAGGGTACTGGTTACCCGGCAGGGCACTAGTTAACCCGGCAGGGTACTGGTTAACCTGGCAGGGCACTAGTTAACCCAGCAGGGCACTAGTTAACCCAGCAGGGTACTGGTTAACCTGGCAGGGTACTGGTTACCCGGTAGGGCACTAGTTAACCCAGCAGGGTACTGGTTAACCTGGCGGGGTACTGGTTACCCGGCACGGCACTAGTTAACCCAGCAGGGCACTAGTAAACCTGGCAGGGCACTAGTTAACCATCAGGGCACTGGTTACCCCGTCAGGTCACTAGTTTACCCGTCAGGGTACTGGTTACCCATCAGGGCACTAGTTACCCATCAGGTCACTGGTTACCGGCAGCGCGGGGTTACCCCGGCAGGGCACTGGTTGACCCGGCAGGGTACTGGTTACCCAGAAGGGTACTAGTTAACCCCGTCAGGTCACTGGTTAACCCCTCAGGGCACTGGTTACCGGCAGCGCGGGGTTAACCCGTCAGGGCACTAGTTAACCCGTCAGGGCACTGGTTACCCGTTAGGGCACTAGTTACCCGGCAGCGCAAGGGTTAACCCGTCAGGTCACTAGTTAACCCGTCAGGGCACTGGTTACCCGTTAGGGCACTAGTTACCCAGCAGCGCAAGGGTTAACCCGGCAGGGCACTAGTTAACCCGTCAGGGCACTGGTTACCCGTTAGGGCACTAGTTACCCAGCAGCGCAAGGGTTAACCCGGCAGGGCACTAGTTAACCCGGCAGGGCACTAGTTAACCCGGCAGGGTACTGGTTACCCGGCAGGGCACTAGTTACCCCAGCAGGGCACTAGTTAACCCATCAGGGCACTGGTTACCGGCAGCGCGGGGTTACCCCGGCAGGGCACTAGTTAACCCCTCAGGGCACTGGTTACCGGCAGCGCGGGGTTAACGCCGCGGGCAGGATCGGTGTTTCCGCCGGCAGCGGTGACGCCAGCCCTGACCCCGCCGGCGGGAACGGCGCCGCTGCTCCCGCACTGATCTCCAGGCTCTGCATTCTGCCTCAGTTTCATTTCTTTTCATGGGTTTTGTTATTTTATATTTCTATTTTATTTTTATTTTTACTTTTATATAACTCCATCTCTTTGTTTTATTTTATATTTTTTATTTTATATTCTTATGTTTTTAATATATTTTAATTATTTTTAGGCTTGTTTTTTTCCACTTGCTATTTGATATTTTATGTCTCTGGGCTTTCAATATTCCATTTTTTTTAATACTCTCTTTTTTTTAATATTCCGTCCTGCTTCTTCTTTTATTTCTGTTTTTTTTTTTTACTCTTCGTGTTTTATTTTTTAAATTCCACCTTAATTTTTTTATATTCACCTTAATTTTTTTATATTCACCTTAGTTTTTTATATTCACCTTAGTTTTTTATATTCACCCTAATGTTTTTTATATTCACCCTAATTTTTTTATATTCCACCTTTATGTTTTTTAATATTCCACCTTTTTTTTTATTCCACCTTTAACTTTTTCATATTCCACCTTTATTTTTTATATTCCACCTTTTTTATTTTCCACCTTTTCTTTCTATTTTATTCCTGCTTTTTTAATATTTCTTCTTGATTAATTCCACTTTTAAATTTTTCTGCTTTTATTCTATTTTTGCTTTTTTAAAATTATTCTTGCTTATTTATAGTTAACCTTTCTTTAATATTCCCCTTTTTTCTAATTTTTCTACTTTTTTTCTCTTTGTAGTTTTTTTGTATTTTTCCATTTTTCTTATTCCTGCTTTTTCTCTATTCCCCCTTTTTTTATATTTCAGATATTTTAAAATATTCCTGTTTTTTAATATATTCTTTTTTCACTTCTGTTTTTTTAATTCCCATTTTATTCTTAATTCTTGCTTTTTTATTTTCCTGCTATTTTTAATTCCTGCTTTTTTCTGTATTCCTTATTTTTTTATATTCTTGCTTTTTTTATTCTCGATTTTATTATATTTCTGCTTTTTGTTATTCCTGCTTTTTCTTATTCCATCTTTTTTTTGTATTCCTGCTTTTTCTTACATTTTTTGTTTTTAAAAATATCTCCTTTTTCTTAGTATTCCAGTATTTTAAAATTCCACCTTTTTTTAATTTCTGCTTTTTATTACATTCCTGTTTTTTCTTCTATCCCTGTTTTTTCTTTTATTCCTGCTTTTTATTCCTGCTTTTTAAAAATCCTTCATTTTTTAATATCCCTGTTTTTTTCTGTATTCCTGCTTTTTAAAATACTCCTGCTTTTTTTATAGTCCACCTTTTTTATTCCAATTTTTTTTACTTTCCTATTTTTTTTATAGTCCACCTTATAAAATTCCTGCTTTTTCAGCTCTTGCTTTTTTGGTATTTTTGGGGGTTTTTTTAATTTCTGGGTTTTTAATCTTCCTGTTTTTTCTATTCCTGCTTTTATTATCATTCCTTCTTTTATTCCTCCCGTTTTTAAAAAATATTCCACCTTTTTTTTTTCCTCATTTTTCATATTCCTTTTTGTTTTTTTAATATTCCTACTTTTTTTCTATTCCTGCTTTTTTCATTTTCCTGGTGTGTTTTTGTTTTGTTTTGTTTTGTTTTGTTTTGTTTTTTACGTTTTTGTTCTTTTTTTTCCTTTTTTTTCCTCTCCTGGAGAAGTTTCCGCTCCGCTGCCGCCGGGTTTGGAATTTCTTCCCAAAAATTCCAGTGGGGGAGTGAGTGAGGGCAGGGAGGGTTTGTCCAAATTCAGCGTCTGAAATTAGAGAACAGGGAATTCCAGAGGGTCGGGATTGCCATTCCCAAATTCACAAATCTAATCCAAATTTAATTTCCAAATCCATTCCCAAACCCATTCCCACATTCCCCAATTCATTCCCAGATCAATTCCCAAATCCATTCCCAAATTCTCAAATTCCCAAATCCATTCCCAAATTCATTCCCAGATCCATTCCCAAATCCATTCCCAAATTCATTCCCAAATTCATTCCCAAATCCATTCCCAAATGCATTCCCAAATTCCCTCATTCTCAAATCCTTTCCCACAATCCCAAATCCAATCCCAAATTCATTCCCATATTCCAAAATCTGTTCCCAAATCCATTCCCAAATTCCCAAATCCATTCCCAAATTCCCAAATCCATTCCCAAATCCATTCCCAAATTCCCAAATTCATTCCCAAATCCATTCCCAAATCCATTCCCAAATTCATTCCCAAATCCGTTCCCAAATCCATTCCCACATTAATTCCCAAATCCATTCCCAAATTCCCAAATCCTTTCCCACAATCCCACATCCATTCCCAAATTCATTCCCAAATGTATTCCCAAATTCATTCCCAAATCCATTCCCAAATTCATTCCCAAATTCATTCCCAAATTCATTCCCACATTCCCACGTTCATTCCCAAATGCATTCCCAAATTCCCACATTCCCAAATCCATTCCCACATTCCCAAATCCATTCCCAAATTCATTCCCATATTCCAAAATCCATTCCCAAATTCATTCCCATATTCCAAAATCCATTCCCAAATCCATTCACAAATTTCTGAATCCATTTCCAAATCCATCCCCACATTCCCAAATTCATTCCTACGTTCCCAAATCCATCCCATCCCATCCCATCCCACAAATCCCATCAATCCCATAAATTCTACATATCCTATCAATCCCATCCAGTATCCCATTATCCCATAAATGCCATCCTATTATCCCATTATCCCATAAATCCCATCCTTTCCCTCCATCCCATAATCCCACAAATCCCATTAATCCCATTATCCCATTATCCCATTAATCCCATCCTATTCCCTTCATCCCATAAATCCCATAATCCCATTAAATTATCCCATCCCATTCCCATCCCAAATTTCACATTCCCAGGATTTTCACCCCATTCCCAAGATTTCCCCCATTCCCAGAATTTCCACCCCCATTCCCAGGTTTCCCCCCCCCCATTCCAGGATTTTCGCTCCCATTCTGGGATTTTCACCCCCATTCCCAGAATTCCCCCCCATTCCCAAGATTTCCCCCATTCCCAGAATTTCCACTCTGTTCCCAGGATTTTCACCCCATTCCCAGAATTTCCCCCAATTCCCAGGATTTCCTCCCCCATTTCCAGGATTTCCCCCTCCCCCCATTCCCAGGATTTTCACCCCCATTCCCAGAATTTTCAGCCCCATTCCCAGGATTTCCTGGAATTCCTGGCTCCTTTTCCAAGCTCCCACCTCATCAGGCTCCGGATTCTGGGAATATTCCGAGGCCGTTTCAGACTTGGAATCCTTCCCAAACCCCCCAAAAACTCCAGAATTTGCAGCCCCAATTCCCAGGAATATTCCCAGCAGGGAAAAAACTCTGGAAAATCTCTTTTCCCCTCCTCAATCCCAAATTTCCTCCTCCTCCTCCTGCCCTGCAGGGAGCATCCAGAGGGGAAATTTTGGGATGTGGATCCCACCCAGGACCGGCTTTGGCTGGGATGATCCCGGAGATATTTTGGGAAGGTTTTTGCCGTGGCCACGGAGTCCGGATTTAGTTTAGGAAAGAGGAAGGGGGGGCTCCTCTGGGTGGATTTTTATGGATTTTCACGGATTCTGATGGAATTTCTGAGCACTGCCCTGACTGGAATCCGTGTGCAGAACCCGTGCCCGGGGATTTTCCGGTGCCAGCTCCGCTCGGATTCCTCGGAACTCTCGTCATGGGGGTGGATCCCACACCGGCAGGAGCTGCCCGGAAATTCCAGTGGAAAAAACAAATTCCAAGTGGAAATCCAAATCCCAAATTCCGCTGGAATTCTGCCCCGCCGCCCTCTCCTCCTCCCCCGGCTTTTCCCGGTTTTTCTGGGGTGTGCAGGTGGAGTTTGCTGGATTTTGGGAATGGTTCCTGGGGATGTGGCACTTGGGAACGCGGCCAGGGCTTGGCAGGAGTTTGGGATTGGGCGGCTCCGGGGCCTTTTCCAGCCTCTGGAATTCCAGGATTTCATCCGTGGAAGGTTTTCATAGGGAAAATAAAAGGAGCTGCTGAACCGTTCCCAAACTTTGGCAAAATGGGATAAAAAAACCCCCAAATAATCCCAAATCCGACTCCTGGCTGATCCCACTTCTCCCGAATTCCTTTGGGATGGATTTATCCCAGAAAACCTGGTTGGTTTTGGTGGGATTTGGAGGAGGGAAGGAGCTGTGGGGTTCATCCCATTCCTGGTGGGATAATCCCTGGGATTCCAGGAAATTCCAGGGTTTCAAATGCAGCCAGGAAAATCTGGGAATTCCTGGGAAAAGGCAGGAGCTGAAAGCGTGGATTTGCCTTTGGGAAGGGAATTCCCTGTGGGAATTCCTGGTGGGAATTCCGCCCTCATTTCCCACTCTGGAGTTTTTGGGACTCTCCGGGTCCCATCCGCGCTCTGTCCCTCCCAGTTCTCCCGGATTTCGGGGCAGTTCGGATCCCTCCCTCCTCATCCAGGAGCACAACGCGTCCCAAAAAAACTCGTCCCGAAAAAACAGCTCCGGCCTGAGCTGGGATTCCTGGAAAAACCCTGGAACAAAACAATCCCTGGCAGAGGCCGGGAGATAGCGAGGGCTCGGAGCTGCCGTGACAAAGCAATTCCCAAACAGTGCCCAAACTGTTCCCAAAGTATTCCCAAAGAATTCCCAAACAGTGCCAAAACAATTCCCAGACAATTCCCAAACAATTCCCAAACAGTGCCCAAACTGTTCCCAAAATATTCCCAAAGAATTCCTAAACAGTGCCAAAACAATTCCCAAGTAATTCCCAGACAATTCCCAAACAGTTCTCAAACTATTCCCAAACAGTTCCCAAACTTTTCCCAAAGAATTCCCAAACAATTCTCAAAAAAATCCCAGACAATTCCCAAACATTTTCCAAACAATTCCCAAACAGTTCCCAAACAATTCCCAAACAGTTCCTAAACAGTTCTAAACTATTCCCAAACAGCTCCCAAACAATTCCCAAAAAATTCCCAAGCAATTCACAAACAATTCCCAAACAATTCCCAAGCAGTTCCCAAAAAATTCCCAAGCAATTCCCAAACAATTCCTGGCATTCCTGGGGTTATCTCGGGATAACTCTGGATCTTGGATCCCTCCCTGTGGAATGGGATAATCCCAAAAATCCTTTCCTGGCCAAAGCAGTGCAGGATTCCATGGAGAGAATTCCGTGGACAGGATTCCATGGCCAGGATCTCAAAGACAGAATCCTGGAATGTTTGGGATCTCAGGGATCCTGGAGTGCTTGGGATCCAAAATCTGGATCCTGGAACGTTTAGGATCCAAGGGATCCTGGAATGTTTGGGATCCAGAATATCCATCCTGGAATGTTTGGGATCCAAGGCATCCTGGAGTGTTTGGGATCCAAGGCCCAGATCCTGGAATGTTTGGGAATAAAGGGCTGGATCTCTTGAATGTTTGGGAACCTGGAGCGTTTGGGATCCAAGGGTCGGATCCCTGGAGTGTGTCTGGATCTGGGATGGATCCCTGGAGCCAAGGGCTGGATCCTGGGATGTTTGGGATCCCAGGGATCCAGGAGTGTTTGGGATCCCAGGGATCCAGGAGTGTTTGGGATCCCAGGGCCGGATCCAGGAGTATCTGGGAGCACAGGGCCGGATCTTTGGAGCGTGTCCAGGCCAAGGCCGGATCCTGGAGCATGTCCAGATCCCTGGAGCGTGTCTGGAGCAAAGGGCTGGATCTCTGGAACGTGTCCATGTCCCTGGAATGTGTCCATGTCCCTGGAACGTGTCCACGGCCTGGACTCCGTCCATGTCCCTGGAGCGAGTCCAGCCCCGGAGCGTGGCCGTGCCTTTGCTCCGCAGCCAAGTCCCTGCAGCCGCTTCTCCCGGCTCCGGCTCCTGCTGCTGCTGCTGCTGCGGCGGCTGCCAGAGGCCACGGCCCCGCGGCCGGCCCGGAGCCTCCCGTCCTCGGATCCATCCCATCCCACCCTAGGGATCCATCCCGTCCTCGGGATCCAATCCTAGGGATCCATCCCGTCCTAGGGATCCATCCCATCCTAGGGATCCATCCCATCCCACCCTAGGAATCCACCCTCGCCCTCGGGATCCATCCCATCCCATCCTCGGGATCCAATCCTAGGGATCCATCCCATCGCATCCCATCCTCAGGATCCATCCCATCCTCAGGATCCATCCCATCCTCGGGATACATCCCATCCCATCTTTGGGATCCATCCCATCCCATCCTTGGGATCCGTCCCATCCCATCCTAGGGATCCCATCCTCGGGATCCAGCCCATCCCATCCTCGGGATCCATCCCATCCCATCCTAGGGATCCATCTCTACTCCCATCCTAGGGATCCATCCCATCCTCGGGATCCATCCCATCACATCCTAGGGATCCATCCCATCCCATCCTCAGGATCCATCCCATCCCATCCTAGGGATCCCGCCCTCGGGATCCATCCCATCCCATCCTAGGGATCCCGTCCTCGGGATCCACCCCATCCTCGGGATCCAATCCTAGGGATCCATCCCATCCTAGGAATCCATCCCATCCCATCCTAGGGAATCCCATCCCATCCTAGGGATCCATCCCATCCTAGGGATCCACCCCATCCCATCCTAGGGATCTATCCCATCCTAGGGATTCCATCCCATCCCATCCTCGGGATCCCATGCATCCTAGGAATCCATCCCACCCCATCCTCGGGATCCATCCCATCCTCGGGATCCATCCCATCCTATCCTCGGGATCCATCCCATCCCATCCCATCCTAGGGAGCCAGTCCTAGGGATCCATCCCATCCTCGGGATCCCATCCACCCTATGGTTTCATCCCATCCCATCCTTGGGATCCCATCCTATGGATCCATCCCATCCTATGGATCCATTCCATGGATCCAGCCCAGCCCAGCCCAGCCCAGCCCATCCCATCCCATCCCATCCCATGGATCCCATCCCATGGATCCCATCCCACCCTATGAATGCCTATCCCATTATCCCATTATCCGATCCTATGGATTCCATTCCAATCCCATTATCCCTTCCTGGATCTCTGAATGACGAATGGATCCCTGCATGTGGAATGAGGGATGAATCCACTGGGAATGGATTTGATCCAAACCCCACCTGGCCAATCCCAATCCCACTGGGAATGGCTCCTGTGATCCCAATCCCATCAGGAATGGCTCCTGTGATCCCAGTCCCATCAGGAATGGCTCCTGTGATCCCAATCCCATCAGGAATGGATCCTGTGATCCCAATCCCATCAGGAATGGCTCCTGTGATCCCAATCCCACTGGGAATGGCTCCTGTGATCCCAATCCCATCGGGAATGGCTCCTGTGATCCCAATCCCATCGGGAATGGCTCCTGTGATCCCAATCCCACTGGGAATGGCTCCTGTGATCCCAATCCCATCAGGAATGGCTCCTGTGATCCCAATCCCACTGGGAATGGCTCCTGTGATCCCAATCCCACTAGGAATGGCTCCTGTGATCCCAGTCCCACTGGGAATGGCTCCTGTGATCCCAATCCCATCAGGAATGGCTCCTGTGATCCCAATCCCACTGGGAATGGCTCCTGTGATCCCAATCCCACTAGGAATGGCTCCTGTGATCCCAGTCCCACTGGGAATGGCTCCTGTGATCCCAATCCCATCAGGAATGGCTCCTGTGATCCCAATCCCACTGGGAATGGCTCCTGTGATCCCAATCCCACTAGGAATGGCTCCTGTGATCCCAGTCCCACTGGGAATGGCTCCTGTGATCCCAATCCCATCAGGAATGGCTCCTGTGATCCCAATCCCACTGGGAATGGCTCCTGTGATCCCAATCCCACTGGGAATGGCTCCTGTGATCCCAATCCCATCGGGAATGGCTCCTGTGATCCCAATCCCATCGGGAATGGCTCCTGTGATCCCAATCCCACTGGGAATGGCTCCTTGATCCCAATCCCATCGGGAATGGCTCCTTTGATCCCAATCCCATCGGGAATGGCTCCTGTGATCCCAATCCCCTGGGAATGGCTCCTGTGATCCCAGTCCCACTGGGAATGGCTCCTGTGATCCCAATCCCACTGGGAATGGCTCCTGTGATCCCAATCCCATCGGGAATGGCTCCTGTGATCCCAGTCCCACTGGGAATGGCTCCTGTGATCCCAATCCCACTGGGAATGGCTCCTGTGATCCCAATCCCATCAGGAATGGCTCCTGTGATCCCAATCCCATCAGGAATGGCTCCTGTGATCCCAATCCCACTGGGAATGGCTCCTGTGATCCCAATCCCATCAGGAATGGCTCCTGTGATCCCAATCCCATCGGGAATGGCTCCTGTGATCCCAATCCCACTGGGAATGGCTCCTGTGATCCCAATCCCATCGGGAATGGCTCCTGTGATCCCAATCCCACTGGGAATGGCTCCTGTGATCCCAATCCCACTGGGAATGGCTCCTGTGATCCCAATCCCATCAGGAATGGCTCCTGTGATCCCAATCCCATCAGGAATGGCTCCTGTGATCCCAATCCCACTGGGAATGGCTCCTGTGATCACAATCCCACTGGGAATGGCTCCTGTGATCCCAATCCCATCAGGAATGGCTCCTGTGATCCCAATCCCATCGGGAATGGCTCCTGTGATCCCAGTCCCACTGGGAATGGCTCCTGTGATCCCAGTCCCACTGGGAATGGCTCCTGTGATCCCAATCCCACTGGGAATGGCTCCTGTGATCCCAATCCCATCAGGAATGGCTCCTGTGATCCCAATCCCCTCAGGAATGGCTCCTGTGATCCCAGTCCCACTGGGAATGGCTCCTGTGATCCCAATCCCATCAGGAATGGCTCCTGTGATCCCAATCCCATCGGGAATGGCTCCTGTGATCCCAATCCCATCAGGAATGGCTCCTGTGATCCCAATCCCATCGGGAATGGATCCTGTGATCCCAATCCCATCGGGAATGGCTCCTGTGATCCCAATCCCATCAGGAATGGCTCCTGTGATCCCAATCCCACTGGGAATGGCTCCTGTGATCCCAATCCCATCAGGAATGGCTCCTGTGATCCCAATCCCACTGGGAATGGCTCCTGTGATCCCAATCCCACTGGGAATGGCTCCTGTGATCCCAATCCCACTGGGAATGGCTCCTGTGATCCCAATCCCACTGGGAATGGCTCCTGTGATCCCAATCCCATCAGGAATGGCTCCTGTGATCCCAATCCCACTGGGAATGGCTCCTGTGATCCCAATCCCACTGGGAATGGCTCCTGTGATCCCAATCCCACTGGGAATGGCTCCTGTGATCCCAATCCCATCAGGAATGGCTCCTGTGATCCCAATCCCATCAGGAATGGCTCCTGTGATCCCAATCCCATCAGGAATGGCTCCTGTGATCCCAATCCCACTGGGAACGGCTCCTGTGATCCCAATCCCATCAGGAATGGCTCCTTTGATCCCAATCCCATCAGGAATGGCTCCTGTGATCCCAATCCCATCAGGAATGGCTCCTGTGATCCCAATCCCACTGGGAATGGCTCCTGTGATCCCAATCCCATCAGGAATGGCTCCTGTGATCCCAATCCCATCGGGAATGGATCCTGTGATCCCAATCCCATCGGGAATGGCTCCTGTGATCCCAATCCCATCAGGAATGGCTCCTGTGATCCCAATCCCACTGGGAATGGCTCCTGTGATCCCAATCCCATCAGGAATGGCTCCTGTGATCCCAATCCCACTGGGAATGGCTCCTGTGATCCCAATCCCACTGGGAATGGCTCCTGTGATCCCAATCCCACTGGGAATGGCTCCTGTGATCCCAATCCCACTGGGAATGGCTCCTGTGATCACAATCCCACTGGGAATGGCTCCTGTGATCCCAATCCCATCAGGAATGGCTCCTGTGATCCCAATCCCATCGGGAATGGCTCCTGTGATCCCAATCCCATCAGGAATGGCTCCTGTGATCCCAATCCCATCGGGAATGGATCCTGTGATCCCAATCCCATCGGGAATGGCTCCTGTGATCCCAATCCCATCAGGAATGGCTCCTGTGATCCCAATCCCACTGGGAATGGCTCCTGTGATCCCAATCCCATCAGGAATGGCTCCTGTGATCCCAATCCCACTGGGAATGGCTCCTGTGATCCCAATCCCACTGGGAATGGCTCCTGTGATCCCAATCCCACTGGGAATGGCTCCTGTGATCCCAATCCCACTGGGAATGGCTCCTGTGATCCCAATCCCATCAGGAATGGCTCCTGTGATCCCAATCCCACTGGGAATGGCTCCTGTGATCCCAATCCCACTGGGAATGGCTCCTGTGATCCCAATCCCACTGGGAATGGCTCCTGTGATCCCAATCCCATCAGGAATGGCTCCTGTGATCCCAGTCCCACTGGGAATGGCTCCTGTGATCCCAATCCCACTGGGAATGGCTCCTGTGATCCCAATCCCACTGGGAATGGCTCCTGTGATCCCAATCCCACTGGGAATGGCTCCTGTGATCCCAATCCCATCAGGAATGGCTCCTGTGATCCCAATCCCATCAGGAATGGCTCCTGTGATCCCAATCCCACTGGGAATGGCTCCTGTGATCACAATCCCACTGGGAATGGCTCCTGTGATCCCAATCCCATCAGGAATGGCTCCTGTGATCCCAATCCCATCGGGAATGGCTCCTGTGATCCCAGTCCCACTGGGAATGGCTCCTGTGATCCCAGTCCCACTGGGAATGGCTCCTGTGATCCCAATCCCACTGGGAATGGCTCCTGTGATCCCAATCCCATCAGGAATGGCTCCTGTGATCCCAATCCCTCAGGAATGGCTCCTGTGATCCCAGTCCCACTGGGAATGGCTCCTGTGATCCCAATCCCATCAGGAATGGCTCCTGTGATCCCAATCCCATCGGGAATGGCTCCTGTGATCCCAATCCCATCAGGAATGGCTCCTGTGATCCCAATCCCATCGGGAATGGATCCTGTGATCCCAATCCCATCGGGAATGGCTCCTGTGATCCCAATCCCATCAGGAATGGCTCCTGTGATCCCAATCCCACTGGGAATGGCTCCTGTGATCCCAATCCCATCAGGAATGGCTCCTGTGATCCCAATCCCACTGGGAATGGCTCCTGTGATCCCAATCCCACTGGGAATGGCTCCTGTGATCCCAATCCCACTGGGAATGGCTCCTGTGATCCCAATCCCACTGGGAATGGCTCCTGTGATCCCAATCCCATCAGGAATGGCTCCTGTGATCCCAATCCCACTGGGAATGGCTCCTGTGATCCCAATCCCACTGGGAATGGCTCCTGTGATCCCAATCCCACTGGGAATGGCTCCTGTGATCCCAATCCCATCAGGAATGGCTCCTGTGATCCCAATCCCATCAGGAATGGCTCCTGTGATCCCAATCCCATCAGGAATGGCTCCTGTGATCCCAATCCCACTGGGAACGGCTCCTGTGATCCCAATCCCATCAGGAATGGCTCCTTTGATCCCAATCCCATCAGGAATGGCTCCTGTGATCCCAATCCCATCAGGAATGGCTCCTGTGATCCCAATCCCACTGGGAATGGCTCCTGTGATCCCAATCCCATCAGGAATGGCTCCTGTGATCCCAATCCCATCGGGAATGGATCCTGTGATCCCAATCCCATCGGGAATGGCTCCTGTGATCCCAATCCCATCAGGAATGGCTCCTGTGATCCCAATCCCACTGGGAATGGCTCCTGTGATCCCAATCCCATCAGGAATGGCTCCTGTGATCCCAATCCCACTGGGAATGGCTCCTGTGATCCCAATCCCACTGGGAATGGCTCCTGTGATCCCAATCCCACTGGGAATGGCTCCTGTGATCCCAATCCCACTGGGAATGGCTCCTGTGATCCCAATCCCACTGGGAATGGCTCCTGTGATCCCAATCCCATCAGGAATGGCTCCTGTGATCCCAATCCCATCGGGAATGGCTCCTGTGATCCCAATCCCATCAGGAATGGCTCCTGTGATCCCAATCCCATCGGGAATGGATCCTGTGATCCCAATCCCATCGGGAATGGCTCCTGTGATCCCAATCCCATCAGGAATGGCTCCTGTGATCCCAATCCCACTGGGAATGGCTCCTGTGATCCCAATCCCATCAGGAATGGCTCCTGTGATCCCAATCCCACTGGGAATGGCTCCTGTGATCCCAATCCCACTGGGAATGGCTCCTGTGATCCCAATCCCACTGGGAATGGCTCCTGTGATCCCAATCCCACTGGGAATGGCTCCTGTGATCCCAATCCCACTGGGAATGGCTCCTGTGATCCCAATCCCATCAGGAATGGCTCCTGTGATCCCAATCCCACTGGGAATGGCTCCTGTGATCCCAATCCCACTGGGAATGGCTCCTGTGATCCCAATCCCACTGGGAATGGCTCCTGTGATCCCAATCCCATCAGGAATGGCTCCTGTGATCCCAGTCCCACTGGGAATGGCTCCTGTGATCCCAATCCCACTGGGAATGGCTCCTGTGATCCCAATCCCATCAGGAATGGCTCCTGTGATCCCAATCCCACTGGGAACGGCTCCTGTGATCCCAATCCCATCAGGAATGGCTCCTTTGATCCCAATCCCATCAGGAATGGCTCCTGTGATCCCAATCCCATCAGGAATGGCTCCTGTGATCCCAATCCCACTGGGAATGGCTCCTGTGATCCCAATCCCATCGGGAATGGCTCCTGTGATCCCAGTCCCACTGGGAATGGCTCCTGTGATCCCAATCCCACTGGGAATGGCTCCTGTGATCCCAATCCCATCAGGAATGGCTCCTGTGATCCCAATCCCACTGGGAATGGCTCCTGTGATCCCAATCCCACTGGGAATGGCTCCTGTGATCCCAATCCCATCAGGAATGGCTCCTGTGATCCCAATCCCATCAGGAATGGATCCTGTGATCCCAATCCCATCGGGAATGGCTCCTTTGATCCCAATCCCACTGGGAATGGCTCCTGTGATCCCAATCCCACTGGGAATGGCTCCTTTGATCCCAATCCCACTGGGAATGGCTCCTGTGATCCCAATCCCATCAGGAATGGCTCCTGTGATCCCAATCCCACTGGGAATGGCTCCTGTGATCCCAATCCCACTGGGAATGGCTCCTGTGATCCCAATCCCATCAGGAATGGCTTCTTGATCCCAATCCCATCAGGAATGGCGCCTGTGATCCCAATCCCATCAGGAATGGCTCCTGTGATTCCAATCCCATCGGGAATGGCTCCTTTGATCCCAATCCCATCGGGAATGGCTCCTGTGATCCCAATCCCACTGGGAATGGCTCCTGTGATCCCAATCCCACTGGGAATGGCTCTTTGATCCCAATCCCACTGGGAATGGCTCCTGTGATCCCAATCCCATCGGGAATGGATCCTGTGATCCCAATCCCATCAGGAATGGCTCCTGTGATCCCAATCCCACTGGGAATGGCTCCTTTGATCCCAATCCCATCAGGAATGGCTCCTGTGATCCCAATCCCATCGGGAATGGCTCCTGTGATCCCAATCCCACTGGGAATGGCTCCTTTGATCCCAATCCCATCGGGAATGGCTCCTGTGATCCCAATCCCATCGGGAATGGCTCCTGTGATCCCAATCCCATCGGGAATGGTTCCTGTGATCCCAATCCCATCAGGAATGGCTCCTTTGATCCCAATCCCACTGGGAATGGCTCCTGTGATCCCAATCCCATCAGGAATGGCTCCTGTGATCCCAATCCCACTGGGAATGGCTCCTGTGATCCCAATCCCATCGGGAATGGATCCTGTGATCCCAATCCCATCGGGAATGGCTCCTGTGATCCCAATCCCATCAGGAATGGCTCCTGTGATCCCAATCCCATCGGGAATGGCTCCTGTGATTCCAATCCCATCGGGAATGGTTCCTGTGATCCCAATTCCATCAGGAATGGCTCCTGTGATCCCAATCCCACTGGGAATGGCTCCTGTGATCCCAATCCCACTGGGAATGGCTCCTGTGATCCCAATCCCATCAGGAATGGCTCCTGTGATCCCAGTCCCACTGGGAATGGCTCCTGTGATCCCAATCCCATCAGGAATGGCTCCTGTGATCCCAATCCCATCGGGAATGGCTCCTTTGATCCCAATCCCACTGGGAATGGCTCCTGTGATCCCAATCCCATCAGGAATGGCTCCTGTGATCCCAATCCCATCAGGAATGGCTCCTGTGATCCCAATCCCACTGGGAATGGCTCCTCTGATCCCAATCCCACTGGGAATGGCTCCTGTGATCCCAATCCCATCGGGAATGGCTCCTGTGATCCCAGTCCCACTGGGAATGGCTCCTGTGATCCCAGTCCCACTGGGAATGGCTCCTGTGATCCCAATCCCGTCGGGAATGGCTCCTGTGATCCCAATCCCATCGGGAATGGCTCCTGTGATCCCAATCCCATCGGGAATGGCTCCTTTGATCCTGTTACCTCATTACTGATTGATTTGTCCTTTGATTTATTGATCCATGGTTTATTAATCCCGTGAGTGTTTTATCCCATGATTGATTGGCCCATGATTTGTTTTTCCCATGGTTGATTTATCCAATTATTGATTGATCCAATGATTGATTTATCCTGTGATGTATTTTGCCATGATTGATTGATTAATCCCATCATTGATTCATGTCATGTTTATTTACCCCATTATTGATTGATGTCATCATTGATTCATATCACTGATTTATCCATGATTAATTTATGCCAGATTTATCCATGCCATGATTGATTAATCCCTTTATTTACCCCATGATTTATAAACCCCATGATTGATTTATCCCATGATTGATTTATCCCATGATTAATTTATCCCTTGGTTTATCCATTCCATGACTGATTTATCCCAATATTTATTTATCCCAGGATTGTTTTATCCCGTGATTGAATGATCCCATTATTTATTTACTTCATTATTGATTTATTTCATGATTTATCCATCCCATGATTAATTAATCCCGTTATTGGTTTATCCTATGATTTATCCATACCATGACTGATTGATTTATCCCCTGATTTATCCATCCCATGATTGACTGATTAATCCTGTGATTGATTTATCCCACGGTTTATTTATCCCATGATTGATTAATCACGTGATTGATTAATCCCGTGCTTGATTTATCTGATTTTTTCTTACCCCATTTATCCCATTATTTATTTACCCCATGATCGATTTATCCCCTGATTTATCCATCCCATGATTTATTTATCCCGTGATTGATTACTCCCCTGATTGATTTATCCCGTGATTTATCTATCACATGATTTATTTACCCCATGATTGATTTATCCTATGATTGATTAAGCCTTTTGATTGATCAATCTGGTGATTAATTTATCCCAATATTTATTTACCCCATGATTGATTTTTCCCATGGTTTGTCTACCCCATGATTGATTAATCCCGTGATTGATTGATTCCATGATTGATTTATCCCATGATTCATTCACCCCATGATTGATTTATCCTGTGGTTTATTTACCCCATGATTGATTGATCCCATGGTTTATTTATTGCATGACTGATTTATCCAATGATTGATTAATCCTGTGATTGATGTGTCACATTATGTATTAATCCCATAATTGATTTATCTCAGTATTTATTTACCCCATGATCGATTTATCCTGTAATTTACCCATCCCATGATTGATTAATTTACCCATCCCATGATTGATTAATTTACCCCATGATTGATTTATCCTCTGATTTATCCATCCCATGATTGACTGATTAATCCTGTGATTGATTTATCCCATTATTCATTTATCCCATGATTGATTTATCCCATGGTTTATTTACCCTATTATTGATTAATCCCGTGATGGATTTATCACATGATTTATTTATCCCAGGATTGATTTATCCCATAAGTGATTGATCCCATGATCGATTTATCCCATTATTTATTTACCCCATGATGGATTGATCCCGTGATTGATTTACCCCATCATTTACCCCCATGATTGATTTATGCCCTGATTTATCCATCCCATGATTGATTGATTAATCCTGTGATTGACTTATCCCGGTATTTATTTATCCCATGATTGATTAATCCCATGATCAATTTAGCCCATGATTGATTAATCCCATGATCCATTTATCCCCTAATTCATTCATCCCATGATTGATTAATCCTGTGATTGATTTATCCTGGTATTTATTTATCCCATGATTGATTTAGCCCATGATTGATTAATCCCATGATCAATTTACCCCATGATTGATTAATCCCATGATCGATTTATCCCCTAATTCATTCATCCCATGATTGATTAATACTGTGATTGATTTGTCCTATGGTTGATTTATCCCATTATTTATTTACCCCATGATTGATTAATCCCCTGATCGATTTTTCCCCCGATTTTTCCACCCCATGATTTATTCATCCCCTTTTCCCTCCCCCCTCTCCCTCCGGAGCTTTTCCCTGTTTTTTTTATTTTTCCACCCATAACTTTAACGAGCGGCTCCTGCTCCGAGCGGAGCTTTGGGGGAGGCTCTTCCCGAGGGCCTGGGCAGGGGGGGCTGGAATTCCGCCGGCGCCTCCGGAAACTGCGGGGCCCGAAAATTCCCAAATTCCTGGGGAATCGGCGGGGAGGGAATCCTGGAATTTCCAGGTTTGGGGCTTTTTTGGGGAGATCTAGATTTGAGATGGCAAACAGGGAATGGCTTCCAATGGAATATTAGGATTTCGGGCTGAAATTCCCAAAGAGTTCCCAAAAAATCCCCCAAAAATCCCCAAAGAATTCCCAAAAAATCCAAAAAAAATCCGTGCTTCTCCCGTGCCTGGTGGGAATGAGCGGGGAGAGAGGATTCCAGCAAATCCTGGAATTTCCAGTTTTGGGGTTTTTTGGGGGGATCTGCATTTGAGATGGCAAACAGGGAATGCATTCAAATGGAATATTAGGATTTCAGGCTGAAATTCCCAAAGAATTCCCAAAAAATCCCCAGAGAATTCCCTCAAAATTCCCAAAAAATCCGTGTTTCTCCTGTGCCTGATGGGAATGAGCAGGAAAAGAGAATTCCAGCAAATCCTGGAATTTCCAGGTTTTGGGGATTTTTTGGGGAGATCTGGACAGGGATTTGAGATGGCTTCTAATGGAAAATTGAAATTTCGGGCTGGAATTCCCAAAAAATCCCCAAAAACTCCCAAAAAATCCCAAAAAAATCCCCAAAAAATTCCCCAAAAATCCGCGCTTCTCTTTTTCCTGGTGGGAATGAGCGGGGACAGACGATTTCAGCAAATTCTGGAATTTCCAGTTTTTGGGGTTTGTTATTTTGGGGAGATCTGGATATGAGATGGCAAACAGAGAATGCATTCCAGTGGAATATTAGGATTTCGGGCTGGAATTCCCAAAAAATCTCCAAAAATTCCCCAAAAAACCCTAAAAAAATTCCCAAAAAATACTCAGAGAATTCCCAAAAAATCCCCAGAGAATTCCCAAAAAATTCCTAAAAAATCCCCAGAGAATTCCCAAAAAAAACCCCCAAAAATCCCCAGAGAATTACCAAAAAATTCCCAAAAAAATCCCAAAACATCCACGCTTCTCCTGTGCCTGGTAGGAATTAGTGGGGAGAGAGAATTCCAGCAAATCCTGGAATTTCCAGGTTTTGGGGTTTTTGGGATTTTTTGGGGGAGATCTGGACAGGGATTTAAATGGAATATTAGGATTTCAGGCTGGAATTCCCAAAAAATTCCCAAAAAAATCCGCGTTTTTCCTGTGCCTGATAGGAATGAGTGGGGAGAGAGAATTCCAGCAGATCCTGGAATTTCCATTTTTTGGGTTTTTTGGGGAGATCTGGACAGGGATTTAAATGGAATATTAAGATTTCAGGCTGGAATTCCCAAAATATTCCCGATAAATCTGCGCTTCTCCCGTGCCTGGAATTTTTTTAGGGGGATTTTGGGAAGCAGCTGCAGGTTCCTGCTCAGGCAGAATTCCAAGGGAAAAAAATAAAAAAAAAAGAAAATTAAAAAGGAGGGGGAGGTTCCTGCACCCCCCAGGCCGGGAATGGAAAAGTCGCAGCGAGAGGAGAAGGATTTGCCAAAATCGCCGCCGGAATCTTGGATGGGAACAGGGAAAACTTTTTTTTTTTTTCCATGGGCAGGAAAAAGCAGCACGGAAAGATCTGGGGAGGGAAGGTTGGAAATAAAAATATCCGAATTTATCCCGGGATATTCCCTGAGAGGGGAAGGGGGAGGGGCTGGGCTGGGCTCTGAGCCAAAGGGGGGGGCGGGGCTGAGAGTTTGGGGTTTTTTGGGGAATTTTAAAGGGGTTTTTGGGAATTTTGAGGGGTTTTTAGGGGACTTTGAGGGGTTTTTTTAGGAGATTTTGTGGTGAGTTTTTAGGGAATTTTGAGGTATTTTTAGGGGATTTTCAGGTATTTTTAAAAGGATTTTCAGGTATTTTTTGGGAATTTTAAGGGGTTTTTTTGGGAATTTTGAAGGGGTTTTAGGGGACTTTGAGGGGTTTTTTAGGGAATTTTGTGGTGGGTTTTTAGGGGATTTTGAGGTATTTTTTAGGGGATTTTGAGGTATTTTTGAGGAATTTTGAGGGGGTTTTTTTGGAGATTTTGAGGGTTTTTTAGGGGACTTTGAAGGTTTTTTTTAGGGAATTTTGTGGTGGGTTTTTAGGAATTTTGAGGTATTTTTTGGGGGATTTTCAGGTACTTTTTGGGAATTTTAAGGAGCTTTTGTGATTTTTGAGGGGTTTCTTTTGTGAATTTTGAGAGGGTTTTTGGGACTCTGGGGTTTTTTAGGGATTTGTGGTGGGTTTTAGGAATTTTGAGGTATTTTTAGGAATTTTCAGGTATTTTTAAAAGGATTTTCAGGTATTTTTTGGGAATTTTGAAGGGTTTTTTTGGGAATTTTAAAGGATTTTTTGGGAATTTTGAAGGGGTTTTTAGGGGACTTTGAGGGGTTTTTTTAGGGAATTTTGTGGTGGATTTTTAGGGATTTTGAGGTATTTTTAAAAGGATTTTGAAATATTTTTAGGAATTTTGAGAGGTTTTTGGGGAATTTTAAGGGAGGTTTTTGGGAATTTTAAGGGAGTTTTTGTGAATTTTGAGGGGATTTTTGGAGATTTTGAGGGTTTTTAGGGGACTTCGAGGGGTTTTTTAGGGGATTTTGAGGTATTTTTGGGGGGATTTTGAGTTATTTTTAAAAGGATTTTGAGGGTTTTTTGGGGAATTTTAAAGGGTTTTTATGGCAATTTTGAGGGGCTTTTAGGGAATTTTGTGGGGGTTTTTTAGGGGAGATTTGTGATTTTTTTAGGGGACTTTGATGTATTTTTCAGGGAATTTTGAGGGGTTTTATAAGATAATTTTAAGGTCTTTTAAGGACATTTTAATTTCTTTTTTGGAAGCTTTGAGGGAGTTTTTAAAGGGAGGTTAGAAGTCTTAATTTAGGGGATTTTGAGGGGTTTTATAGGGAAATTTAGAGGGTTTTTTTTTGAGGTTTTTTTTTAATTTTGAGGTATTTTTGGGAAGTTTTGAGGGGTTTTTAAAAGGGAATTTTGGGGGGATTGTAAGAGAATTTCGAGGGTTTTTAGGGAATTCTGAGGTGGTTTTGGGAATTTTTGAAGGGAGTTTTTAAAAGGAAGTTTGAGATCTTTATTTAGGGAATTTTGAAGGGTTTTTTTGGAATTTTGAGGTATTTTTAAAAATTTCGAGGACTTTTTTGGAAGTTTTGAGGGTTTTTTAAAGAGAATTTTGAGGTGTTTTTAAAGGAAATTTTAAGGTCTTTTTTAGGAAATTTTGAAGTCTTTATTTAGGGGATTTTGGGATCATTTTTGGGGAATTTTGAGGTAGTTTTTTTGGGGATTTGAGCTGTTATTTAAAGGAATTTTGAGGTGTTTTTATTTGGGAATGAAGGATGAATATCCAGCCTGTCCCAAATCCCAGAATTCTGGGGTGGGGAAAAATCCTGGAATTTTCCAAGGGATGGAAACTCCATCCCAAGGCAGAGCAACCCCCTGGGAAGAAGGGAAAAAAATTAAAATTCCCAGAAAAAAAAAATGGAATATTTATGGGGAAAAATGGGAATATTTATTCCCAGGAAAAAATTATATTCCCAGAAAAAAATGGATATTCCCAGGAAAAATTGAATATTTATGGGGAAAAATGGGAATATTTTTCATAGGAAAAACTTATATTCCCAGAGGAAAAAAAACAAATATTCCTGGGGAAAATGGATTTTCCCAGGAAAAATGAGTATTCCCCAAAAAAAAGTGGATATTCCCAGGAAAATGAGTATTCCTAGAAAAAAATGGAATATTTATGGGGAAAAATGGGAATATTTATTCCCAGGAAAACTGGTGTTGCCAGGAAAAAAGTGAGTATTCCCAGGAAAAAAAAAAAGGATATTCCAAGGAAAATGGATATTCAAAAGAAAAATGAATATTCCCAGGAAAATGGAAAAATTAGTATTCCCAGAAAAAAAAATGGAATATTTATGGGAAAAATGGGAATATCTATTCCAGGAAAAACTGATATTCCCAGAAAAAAATGAGTATTCCTAAAAAACCCTGAATATTCCCAGAAAAAAAAAAAAGGATATTCCCAGGGAAAAAAAAAAAAGAGTATTCCCAGAAAAAAATGGGATGTTTATGGGGGAAAAATGGGTATATTTATTCCCAGGAAAACGAGTATTCCCAGGAAAATGAGTATTCCCCAAAAAAGTGAATATTCCCAGAATGAATATTCCTGGAATGTTTGGGATCCAGGGGATCCTGGAGAAGAATTCGGGGTGCAGGACCCAGGAGTGGCTTCCAATGGAATTTTGGGATTTTGGGGTTGGAATTCCCAAAGATTCTGCGGCTGGTCCAGCCCTGGGGCATTATGGGATGGCAGGAGCTGCCCCACGGGATTGGGGTAACCCCAAAGATCCCGTCCCAAACCAGTCTGGGATCATCCCAAACCAGTCTGGGATCATCCCAAAGATCCCTCCCCATCCCAAACCAGTCTGGGATAATGGGAATTTTCCCAGTTCCCAGTTCCCCATTCCCATTTCCTAGTTCCCCATTCCCAATTCCCAGTTCCCCATTCCCATTTCCCATTTCCCAGTTCCAAGTTCCCCATTCCCATTTCCCAGTTCCCCATTCCCAATTCCCATATCCCAGTTCCCCATTCCCAATTCCCATGTCCCAGTTCCCCATTCCCAATTCCCATATCCCAGTTCCCCATTCCCAATTCCCATGTCCCAGTTCCCCATTCCCAATTCCCATATCCCAGTTCACAATTCCCAGTTCCCCATTCCCAATTCCCATGTCCCAGTTGACAATTCCCATGTCCCAGTTCACAATTCCCAGTTCTCACATCCCCGTTCCCAGTTCCCCAGTTCCCAGTTCCCGTATCCCATTTCCCCATTCCCCAGTTCTCCCAGATCCCATTCCCCATATCCCTGTTCCCAGTTCCCAATTCCCAGTTCCCCATTCCCAATTCCCATATCCCAGTTCACAATTTCCAGTTCCCATTTCCCAGTTCACAATTCCCAGTTCTCACATCCCAGTTCACAATTCCCAGTTCTCACATCCCCATTCCCAGTTCCCAGTTCCCAGTTGCCATTTCCCCATTCCCCAGTTCTCCAGATCCCATTCCCCATATCCCTGTTCCCAGTTCCCCACACCCCATTTCCCATATCCCAGTTCATCCTTTCCCATTTTCCAGTCCCCAGTTCCCATTTCCCCACATCCCTTTCCCCATATCCCATTTCCCATTCTCCATTTTTCCACTTCCCCAGTTCCCATTTCCCAGTTCCCATTTCCCAGTCCCCCGTTTCCCAGTTCCCATTTCTCCACATCCCATTTCCCAGTTTCCCATCCCATTCCCATCCTCCTCATTCCCCCTTTTCCAAATTTCTCTGGGACAAAACCCCATATCCCAGTTCCCATTTTCCAGTTCTCAGCTCCCAGTTCCCAGTTCCCATATCCCAATTCCCAGTTCCCATATCCCAGTTCCCATTTCCCAGTTCTCAGTTCCCATTTCCCAGTCCCCCCATCCCATTTCCATCCTCCCCATTCCCCCTTTTCCCGATTTCTCTGCAGTGCTCAGGGAATCCCGGGACTGATCCCAAACCTCTGATCCCAAACCTCTGATCCCAAACTCAGAACCGATCCCAAACCTCTGATCCCAAACCCGGGACCAATCCCAAACCCCTGATCCCAAACCCCAGAAATGATCCCAAACCCCTGATCCCAAACCCAGAACCAATCCCAAACCTGGGAATGATCCCAAACCTGGGAATGATCCCAAACCCTTGATCCCAGTCCCAGAACTGATCCCAAACCCCTGATCCCAAACCCAGAACCGATCCCAAACCTGGGGATGATCCCAATCCCAGACCTGATCCCAACCCCAGAACCGATCCCAAGCCCAGACCTGATCCCAATCCCCTGATCCCAAACCCAGAGCCTGTCCCAGTCCCAGAGCCGATCCCAAACCCCTGGTTCGAATCACAGACCCGATCCCAAACTCCAGAACCGATCCCAAATCCCAGAACCGATCCTGATCCCAATCCCAGTCCCAGAGCCGATCCCAAACCCAGACCTGATCCTGATCCCAATCCCAGTCCCAGACCCGATCCAAATCCCGGACCCAATTCC
Source organism: Luscinia luscinia (assembly GCA_034336685.1). Lineage (NCBI taxonomy): Eukaryota > Metazoa > Chordata > Aves > Passeriformes > Muscicapidae > Luscinia > Luscinia luscinia. The sequence continues at coordinate 70,219 of JAKWBO010000169.1, forward strand.
AGTCCCAGACCCCATCCCAGTCCCGGACCCGACCCCAGTCCCAGACCTGATCCCAATCCCAATCCCAGGAATGATTCCAGTCCCAGACCCGATCCCAAGCCCGCAATCCCAGTCCCAGACCCGATCCCTGTCCCAGACCCGGTCCTGATCCCAGTCCCAGAGCCGATCCCAGTCCCAGAGCCGATCCCAATCCCGGACTTGATCCCAGTCCCAGAGCTGATCCCAGTCCCGGTCCCAGTCCCAGAGCTGATCCCAGTCCCAGCCCCGATCCCAAACCCACGAATGATCCCGATCCCAGGAATGATCCTGGTCCCGGTCCCACCAGTCCCAGTCCCGGTCCCGGTCCCGGTCCCAGCCCCGGTCCCAATCCCAGTCCCGGTCCCAGCCCGGTCCCAGCCCGGTCCCGATCCCAGGAATGATCCCAGTCCCAGCCCCAGTCCCAGTCCCAGTCCCGATCCCAGTCCCGGTCCCAGCCCCGGTCCCAATCCCAGTCCCGGTCCCAATCCCAGTCCCGGTCCCAGCCCCGGTCCCAGTCCCAGTCCCAGTCCCGGTCCCAGCCCCAGTCCCAGCCCGGTGCCGGTCCCAGCCCGGTGCCGGTCCCAGCCCGTCTCTCCCGGCCGCGGCCCCGCCGCCCGGGAGCGCTCCCCGCTGTAACCCGAGCCGAGCCGCTGCCGGCGGCGCGGGGAGCTGACCCCGCATCCCGCGGGAGCCGCCAACGAGGAGCGAGTGAAGAATTCCAGAGGCGGATTTGGCTTCCTGCTGCCGCTGCCGCCGCCGCAGACGGACACGGGGGAGGCGGCGCCGCTTCCAGCGCTTCCCGGCCTTCCCTCCGCACCTGGAGCGGCTCGAGGGGGCGGGAAACCGGGAAAAGCAGCGGGGCAGCTGTGCCAGCTCGGGGTGGCTTCGTTTAATTTTTTTTTGGGATGCCGTGGGGGCCGTTCCCAGCTGGCAGCCATTTCCCGGGAAAAGGGGGGAGAGGCTGGCAGGGAATAAATCAGGGATCACAGGAGGGGTCACATGTGGTTCCCGGCAGGAATTGCAGGTGCGGGGCCGGGAGGGGCCGGGAGCAGCTGCTGATGGATCAGGTGGGAGGCTGGCAGCTCGTTCCAGAGGCAGGGAATGGGGGCTGGGACTGGGAATGGGGGCTGGGGCTCACTGGGAATGGCCAGGATTCATTGGGAATGGGGGCTGGGACTGGGAATGGGGGCTGGGGCTCTCTGGGAATGGCCAGGATTCATTGGGAATGGGGGCTGGGACTGGGAATGGGGGCTGGGGCTCACTGGGAATGGGGGCTGGGGCTCACTGGGAATAGCCAGGATTCATTGGGAATGGGGGCTGGGACTGGGAATGGGGGCTGGGGCTCACTGGGAATGGCCAGGATTCATTGGGAATGGGGGCTGGGACTGGGAATGGGGGGCTGGGGCTCACTGGGAATGGGGACTGGGATTGGGAATGGGGCTGGGACTGGGAATGGGGGCTGGGGCTCACTGGGAATAGCCCAGGAATGGGAATGGGAATGGGGGCTGGGACTGGGAATGGGGCTGGGGCTCTCTGGGAATGGCCAGGATTCATTGGGAATGGGGCTGGGACTGGGAATGGGGCTGGGGCTCACTGGGAATGGCCAGGATTCATTGGGAATGGGGGCTGGGGCTCACTGGGAATGGGGACTGGGACTGGGAATGGGGGCTGGGGCTCACTGGGAATAGCCCAGGAATGGGACTGGGAATGGGGGCTGGGACTGGGGGCTGGGGTTCACTGGGAATGGCCAGGATTCATTGGGAATGGGGGCTGGGACTGGGGGCTGGGGTTCACTGGGAATAGCCAGGATTCATTGGGAATGGGGGCTGGGGCTCACTGGGAATGGGGACTGGGATTGGGAATGGGGGCTGGGACTGGGAATGGGGGCTGGGGCTCACTGGGAATGGGGACTGGGATTGGGAATGGGGGCTGGGACTGGGAATGGGGGCTGGGGCTCTCTGGGAATAGCCAGGATTCATTGGAAATGGGGGCTGGGACTGGGAATGGGGGCTGGGGCTCTCTGGGAATGGCCAGGATTCATTGGGAATGGGGGCTGGGACTGGGAATGGGGGCTGGGGCTCACTGGGAATGGGGACTGGGATTCACTAGGAATGGGATTCATTGGGAATGGGCACTGGGATTAATTCTGGAATAGGGGCTGGAACTGGGAATGGGGACTGGGATTCATTGGGAATGGGGACTGGGATTAATTTGGAATAACCCAAATTTGGGAATGGGGGCTGGGATGCACTGGGAATGGGGGCAGGGACTGGGAATGGGAATTGGATTCCTTGGGAATTGCCAGGAATATGGAATGGGCACTGGGATTAATTGGGAATGGGGGCTGGGATTCAGATTCCTTGGGAATGGGGGCTGGGAACACTCCAGGGACAGACGGAATTTTAGGATTTTGGGAATTGTCCCATTCCATGGGCAGGGATGGCTCTGCTCCCCGGGATGTTCCAGGGATGGAATTCCATCCCAAAATCCCAAAATTCCATTGGAAGCCACTCCTGGGTCCTGTCCAGCCTGTATCCTGAATTTCTGTCCAGCTCTCCTGGAGCATGGAAGGGATTTTTGGGAATTCTGGCATCCCAAATTGATTTCCTGGAATATGAAATGGATTTTTGGGAATTCTGGCATCCCAAATCCCTCTCCTGGAGCATGGAAGGGATTTTGGGAATTCTGGCTTCCCAAATCCCTCTCCTGGAACATGAAAGGGATTTTTGGGAATTCTGGCATCCCAAATTGATTTCCTGGAATATGAAAGGGATTTTTGGGAATTCTGGCATCCCAAATCCCTCTCCTGGAGCATGGAAGGGATTTTTGGGAATTCTGGCATTTCAAATCCTCTCCTGGAGCATGGAAGGGATTTTTGGGAATTCTGGCACCGAACCAGCTCACCTAGAATACAGAAAGGATTTTTGGGAATTCTGGCATCCCAAATTGATTTCCTGGAATATGAAAGGGATTTTTGGGAGTTCTGGCTTCCCAAATCCCTCTCCTGGAGCATGGAAGGGATTTTTGGGAATTCTGGCACCAAACCAGCTCACCTGGAATACAGAAAGGATTTTTGGGAATTCTGGCTTCCCAAATTGATTTCCTGGGCTATGAAAGGGATTTTTGGGAATTCTGGTATCCCAAATCCCCCTCCTGGAGCATGGAACGGATTTATGGGAATTCTGGCTTCCCAAATCCCTCCTGGAGCCGTAAAAGGGATTTTTGGGAATTCTGGCATCCCAAATCCCTCTCCTGGAGCATGGAACGGGTTTTTGGGAATTCTGGCATCTGGAAATTTCTCTCCTGGAGTATGGAAGGGATTTTTGGGAATTCTGGTATCCCAAATTCCTCTCCTGGAGCATGGAAGGGATTTTTGGGAATTCTGGTATCCCAAATCCCTCTCCTGGAGCATGGAAGGGATTTTTGGGAATTCTGGCACCGAACCAGCTCACCTAGAATACAGAAAGGATTTTTGGGAATTCTGGCATCCCAAATTGATTTCCTGACTATGAAAGGGATTTTTGGGAGTTCTGGCTTCCCAAATCCCTCTCCTGGAGCATGGAAGGGATTTTTGGGAGTTCTGGCATCCCAAATCCCTCTCCTGGAGCGTAAAAGGGATTTTTGGGAATTCTGGCGTCCCGAACCAGCTCACCTGGAATACAGAAAGGATTTTTGGGAATTCTGACTCCAGGGTTTTTTTTTCCAACCCCGGGAATTCCCAGATTCCCTGGATCTCTCTCCATGGGGCCACTCCAGAGGCCGATCCCGCAGGATCTGAGCTGGAATCTCCTCCCCAAAAATCTCCAAAGTTTGGGTCTCCCGGGCCGCAGGGAAATCGGAGCAGCTCGGATCCCAAAATTCCTCCCTGCGGAGCCGTGGCGGGCCTCGGGCCCGGATTCCTGAGCTGCTGAATTCCAGGAGCCGCCGGGCTGGCAGCGGCTCGGGATCGGGAGCGGGCCAGAGCCGCGGAGCCAAGGGACGGCGGGAGCCGGGAGCGCACGGAGCGCTGAGTTCATGGAGCAAAATGTCCCGGAAAAAAAATAATAAATCCAGCCTGGGCCAGGATACCACGGGGCCGGGAATGAGCCGGGAAAAGGGGCAGGAGTGAGCCGGAAAAGGGACATGGAGCAAAATGTCCTGGAAAAAAAATCCAGCCCGGGCCAGGATTCAGCGGGGCCGGAATGAGCCGGGAAAAGGGGACATGGAGCAAAAATGTCCTGGGAAAAAAACAAAAATCCAGTCCGGGACAGGATTCAGCGGGGCCGGAATGAGCCGGGAAAAGGGGCAGGAGTGAGCCGGGAAAAGGGACATGGAAAAAAATGTCCTGGAAAAATCCATCCCGGCCAATATCTGCGGGGCCGGAATGAGCCGGGAAAAGGGGCAGGAGCGAGCCGGGAAAAGGGACATGGAAAAAATGTCCTGAAAAAATTCCATCTCAGGCCAAGATCCGGCGGGGCCGGGAATGAGCTGGGAATGAGCCGGGAAAAGGGGACATGGAGCAAAAATGTCCCGGAAAAAAAAACCAAAAAATCCAGTCCGGGCTAGGATCCGGCGGGGCCGGGAATGAGCCGGAAAAGGGGCAGGAGCCGTAGCCGGGAAAAGGGACATGGAAAAAATGTCCCGGAAAAATTCCATCCTGGCCAAGATCAGCGGGGCCGGGAATGAGCCGGAAAAGGGGATATGAGCCGGAAAAAGGAGACGGAAAAGGGGCAGGAGTGAGCCGGGAAAAGGGACATGGAGCAAAATGTCCCGGAAAAAAATCCATCCTGGTCGGGAGCCAAGCGGGGCCGGGAATGAGCCGGGAAAAGGGGCAGGAGCCGGAAAAGGGGGCGGAAATGAGCCGGGATAAAGGGACAGGAGCCGGGAATGATCCAGAAGAAAGGGATGGGAATGAGCTGGGAATGAGCCGGGAAAGGGGGATGGGAACCGGGAATGAGCCCGGAAAGGGGGATAGGAATCGGAATGAGCCGGGAAAAGGGGGCGGGATCCCCTCGGGGTGTGTGGGGTCAGGGAATGCTTCACCTCCCATGGAATTCCCTGGGAATATTCTGGGATGGGTGTGGAGAACTTTCCATTTTTCCTGCTGTGCTGGGAAGGGGCTGAGCCCTGAGGGAGCAGCTGGAAAATGCTGGAAAAGGTTGGGAAAGGATGGGAAAGGCTGGGAGCAGAGACAGGAGTAGAGGGAACTGCCTCAGGTTAGGATTTTTGGGAATATTAGCCTGGAAAGGGTTGGAATTCTGGCCTGGAGTCCTCATGCCCAGCTGGAATTCCCATCCCTGTGGATGTGGGATGGGCTGGAATCCCCATTCCCAGGAATTCTCATCCCTGTGGATGTGGGTGGATTTGAGAGGCTCCGGGGTTTTTCCAACCTCAGCAATTCCCTGATTCCCTTCCCATGGACCCGACGTCTTTTTCTTGGGAATTCTCTTCCCTTTCCAGCCCTCCCCACATTCCCAGCCCCCCCTCGGTGCCGGCACCGTCGGACAATCCATGGGAATCACTCGGGGAAAAAGGGAAAGGAAAAGGGAAAAGGGGAAGGGAGAAGGGAAAGAGAAAAGAAGGGGAAAGGGAAGACAAAGGGGAAAAGGAAAATTTAAAAGGTCAGCAGGAAAAGGGAAAAGAAAAAGGGAAAGGAGAAGGAAAAGAGAAAAGAAAAAAGGAAAAGGAGAATGAAAAGGGTCAATGAGAAGGAAAAGGGAAAAGAAAAGGAAAATGAAGAGGGAAAATGAGAAGAAAAGGGGAAAAGGAAACCCGGAAAAGGAAAGGGAAAGAAGGGAGAAAGGAAAGGGAAAAGGAGAAGGGAAAAGGAAAATGGAGAAAGAGAAGGGAAATGAAAAAGGGGAAGAGAAAGGTGGAAGGGAAAGGGAAAAGGAAAATTTAAAAGGGAAAAGTGAAATGGAAAGGAGAAGGAAAAGGGAAAAGAAAAAAGGAGAAAGGAAAGGGAAAAGAAAAAAGGAGAAGGAAAAGGGAAAATGAGAAGGGAAGGGGAAAAGGAGAAGGGAAAGGGAAAAAGAAAGGGGAAAGGGAAATGAAGGAATTCCCTCAAGGGTCTTGACCCACATTCCCAATTAATGACACAAATTCCGGATTTAATTAATTCCCACATCAACAACATGAAATTCCAGCATGTGATTGATTATTCCCAAAAAATGCAGCCCAGCCCCCCCCACCCCCCACTCCGGGAAATCAGTTCGGGAATTGAGTTCTGGGATCAGTACTCAGGATCAGTTCCAAGAAATCAGTTCTAGGATCAGTGCCGGGATTGGTTTTGGGATCAGTTCTGGGATCAATTCCAGGATCAGTTCCAGAATCAGGTCTAGGTTCAATTCCAGGATCCGTTCCAGGATCAGTTCCAAGAAATCAGTTCCAGGATCAGTCCTGGGATCGGTTCTGGGATCAGTTCTGGGATCAATTCCAGAATAAGTTCTGGGATCGGTGCCGGGGTCGGTTCTGGGATCAAGCGATTCCAAGCAGGAAATGGATCCAGGAAATGGCTCTGGGAGAGCCAAAAGTTCCATGAGCATCCACAGATCCCAGGACAGGAATTCCCAGGGATTTTCGGAGTGGATCCAGGAGATCCAAATGTTCCATGAGCAGGAATCCCAGGACAGGAATTCCTGAGAATTCCTGGAGTGGATCCCAGAGATCCAAGTGTTCTGTGAAGGGCAGAAATTCCCAAGAATTCCCGGAGGAGATCCGAGAGATCCAAGTGTTCAGTGATCCCGAATCCCGGACAGGAATTCCCAGAGATTCCCAGAGCAGATCCCAGAGTTCCACAGGCAGGAATCCTGGGGCAGGGATTCCCAGGAATTCCCAAGGATTCCCAAGTGGTTCTGATAGATCTGAGTGTTCCGTGATCCAGAATCCTGGGACAAAAATTCCCAAGGATTCCTGGAAAGATCCGAGAGATCCGAGTCCATGAGGGGCAGGAATTCCCAAGAATTCCCAGAGGAGATCCGAGAGATCCAAGAGTTCCATGATCCAGAATCCTGGGTCAGGAATTCCTGAGAATTCCTGGGTGATCCAAGAGTTCCACAAGGGGCAGGGAATTCCCAAAAATTCCTAGAGCGGGTCCAAGAGATCCAAGTGTTCCAAGAGGGCAGGACATTCCCGAGAATTCCTAAAGCAGATCCCAGAGATCCAAGTGTTCCACAGGCAGGAATTCCCAAGGATTCCCAGAGGCAGATCCAAGAGATCCAAGTTCTGTGATCCATGAATCCTGGGCAGGAATTCCCGAGGATTTCTGGGTGGATCCAAGAGTTCCATGAGGGGCAGGAATTCCCAGGATTCCCAGAGCAGATCCCAGAGATCCAAGTGTTCCACAGGCAGGAATCCTGGGCAGGATTCCCAGGAATTCCCAGAGCAGATCCAAGAGTTCCACAGGCAGGAATTCTGGGGCAGGGATTCTTGGGTGGATCCAAGAGATCCAAATATTCTGTGATCCAGAATCCTGAGGCAGGAATTCCTGAGGATGCCCAGAGCAGATCCCAGAGATCCAAGAGTTCACAGGCAGGAATCCTGGGACAGGAATTCCTGAGGATTCCCGGAGGAGATCTGAGAGATCTAAGTGTTCAGTGATCCAGAATTCCAGGACAGGAATTCCCAGGAGTGGATCCAAGAAATCCAAGTGTTCTTGTGATCTGCAATCCTGGGACAGGATTTCCTAAGGATTCCTGGGTGGATCTGAGAGATCCAAATCCATGAAGGGCAGGAATTCCCAAGGATTCCTGTGAGCTTATCCAAGAGATCCAAGTGTTCAGTGATCCGAATTCCCAGGGCAGGAAATCCCAAGGATTTCTGGAGTAGATCCAAGAGATCCAAGTGTTCCATGAAGGGCAGGAATTCCCAAGGATTCCCAGAGCAGATCCAAGAGTTCCACAGGCAGGAATTCTGGGGCAGGAATTCCCGGAGCAGATCCAAGAGATCCAAGTGTTCAGTGATCCAGAATTCCGGGACAGGAATTCCCAGAGTGAATTGAGAGATCCGAGTGTTCAGTGATCCGAATTCTGTGAGCAGATCCAAGAGATCCAAGTGTTCAGTGATCAGGAATTCCCAGGAATTCTCAGAGCAGATCCAAGAGATCCAAGTGTTCAGTGATCAGGAATTCCCAGGAATTCTCAGAGCAGATCCAAGAGATCCAAGTGTTCAGTGATCAGGAATTCCCAGGAATTCCCAGAGGAGATCCAAGAGATCCAAGTGTTCTGTGATCAGGAATTCAGGAATTCCCAGAGAGATCCAAGAGATCCAGTGTTCTGTGATCCGAATTCCCAGGAATTCTCGGAGTGGCTCCTCTGTCCCTGGATATCCCGGAATTCCTGGGATCCTCTGAAATGTCGGTGCTCCTCCCAGCGGGATCGGGCAGGAAAAGGTCCCTGGATCCGGGAATCCGCTGTCCCCTTGAATTCCGGCCGGAATTCCCGCCCTAGCTCCGGAGCTGGCCCGCCTTCCTGTCCCGGTCTTTGCTCTGTGGCGGGGAAAAGAGATTGGGTTGGACCTGGAATTCTCCCAGGGAATTCTCCTGGATCCCATTCCCAGTGCCACCAGTACAACCAGTACCACTCCTAATTCCCATCCACATTTTTGGGATCCAGTTCCATTCCCACCCCCATCCCAGGCCTCTCTCCGTTTTCCATTCCCGATTTTTGGGATCCAATTCCTGCTTCATCCTGTTTTTTGGGATCCAGTTCCATCCCAGACCTCTCCCAATTCCCATCCTCATTTTTGGGATCCAACTCCTGCTCCATTCCCGTTTTTGGGATCCCATCCCACCCCGTCCCCATTTTTGGGACCCAATCCTTGCCCCATCCCAAACCTCTCTCCTGTTATCCATCCCTGTTCTTTGGGATCCAATTCCGTCCCCAGACCTCTCTAATTCCCCATCCCCCATTTTTTTTGGGATCCAATTCCTGCCCCATCACCATTTTTGGGATCCAATTCCACCCCTCCATCCCCGCTTTTTGGGATCCAGCTCCATTCCCATCCCCATTTTTTTGGATCCTGTCCCCGCCCCTCTCCCGTTTCCCATCCTGATTTTTTTGGGGATCCAATTCCTGCTCCATCCCCATTTTTTGGGATCCTGTCCCACCCCCTCCCAGCCCCTCTCCTGTTTTCCCATCCTGATTTTTTGGATCCGATTCCTGGTCTATCCCTGTTTTTGGGATCCAATTCCATCCCCAGACGTCTCCTAATCCCCATCTCATTTTTTGGGATCCAATTCCTTACTCCTATCCCCTATTTTTTGGGATCCAGCTCCATTCTCATCCTCATTTTTGGGATCCAATTCCTGCCCCATCCCCATTTTTGGGATCCAATTCCTGCTCCATCCCCGCTTTTTGGGATCTGATTCCATCCCAAACCTTGCCCATTTTCCATCCCCCTTTTTGGGGATCCGATTCCCGCCCCGCCCCCGCTTTTTGGGATCCAATTCCTTCTCCTTCCCCATTTTTTGGGATCCAGCTCCATTCCCATCCCTGCTTTTTGGGATCCAATCCTGTCCCCTCCCCGGCCCTCTCCCATTTTCCATCCCCGTTTTTATGATCCAATTCCCGCCCCATCCCTGTTTTTTTGGGATCCGATTCCCAGCCCCGCCCCCGTTTTTGGGACCCCGCCCTGCCCCTCTCCCTTGCATCGTGCGGCTCCGTCTCCCTTTGTTCCCGGGGGTGGGAGGGAGGGAGCAGCGGAATTCTGCTCCGCTTTCCCAGATGTTCAGTCCCCGGGAGCGCGGGGCCGTCTGGAGCGGAAACGGATTGGGAAAATCCTGCCGAGCTGTTCCCTCTCACCTGGCAGCTGGAATTCGGGATCGGGGCAGGGAAGGGGAGAGCCGGGAGGGTTGGGGAGCTCCGGGATTTGGGAATCTCGGGAATTCCTGCACCCTGCGCCTGAATTTGGGGTTTTTCCATGGAAAAGCTGGATGTGGGAAGGGGAAGAAGTGGGAATGGCTGAGGGAATTATTTGGGAATTTCAGGGAATTCCTGCACCCTGCACCTGAATTTGGGATTTTTCCATGGAAAACCTGGATGTGGGAAGTGGAAAAGTGGGAATGGCTGAGGGAATTTGGTTTGGGAACTTCAGGGAATTCCTGGTCCCTTGTGCTGAATTCTGGGATTTTTCCATGGAAAACTTGGATTGGGGCTGATCCTGAAGGGGAAAAGCAGGAATGGCTCAGGGAGATTCCTGAGTTGGGAATTTCAGGAATTCCTGCTCCCTGTGCCTGAATTTGGGGTTTTTCCATGGAAAACCTGGATGTGGGAAGTGGAAAAGTGGGAATGGCTGAGGGAATTATTTGGGAATTTCAGGGAATTCCTGCTCCCTTGTGCCTGAATTTGGGGTTTTTCCATGGAAAACCTGGATGTGGAAGTGGAAAAGTGGGAATGGCTGAGGGAATTACGTTGGGAATTTTATGGAATTCCTATGCTTAAATCCGGGATTTTTCCATGGAAAACTTGGATTGGGGCTGATCCCTGAAGGGGAAAAGCAGGAATGGCTCAGGGAGATTCCTGGAGTTGGGAATTTCAGGAATTCCTGCTGCCCCTGTGTCTGAATTTGGGATTTTCCATGAAAAACCTGGATGTGGGAAGGGGAAAAGTGGGAATGGCTCAGGGAAGCTCCTGGCTCTGAGAGATTTGGGAACCTTTCCCAAAATTCTCTCCTGGATTCTGAGGAAATTCCAGACAGGAATTCCTTTATCCCAATTTTCCTCCTGGATCCTGAGGGGATTCAAGAGGGAAATTCCTTCATCTCTCCCAGTTCCCTCAATTTTGGGATTCCCTCTCCTCATTCCCTAAATCTTGGGGATTTCCTCTCTCTCCCAGTTCCTGGATTTTGGGATTTCTTTTCTTCCTTTTCCCTGGATTTTGGGATTCTCTTTCCCAATTCCCTGGATTTTGGGATTTCCTCTCCTCTCCCAGTTCCCTGGATTTTGGGATTCTCTCTCCTCTCCCAATTCCCCTTGATCCCAAATCCCTCCTGATCCCAATTCCCATGGGAATTCCTTTATCCCAAATCCATGATGATTCCAAATTATCCCAAATGATTTTTCATTCTGCGGGATCATTGGGATGGGAAGAGGATTTTAGGGATAAATTTTTTGGGATTTTTGGAACAGGATAAGAACTTTAGGAATCTTTGGGGCAGGAGGAGGATTTGAGGAGGATTTTTCGGGATTTTGGGATGGGAAGAGGATTTGAGGGAGGATTTGGGGATGTTTGGGACAGGGGAGGATTTTAGGGAGGATTTTTCCATCCCTAATTCCAGTTCGAATTCCAGCCCTAATTCCATCCTTAATTCCAGCCCAAATTTCAGTTCCAATTCCAGCCCCAATTCCAGTTCTAATTCTGGTTCTAATTCCAGTCCCAATTCCTAATTCCAGCCCCAATTCCATCTCTAATTCCATTTTTAATTCCAGTTCTAATTCCATCCCTAATTCCAGTTTTAATTCCAGCCCCAATTCCATCCCTAATTCCAGTTTTAATTCCAGCCCCAATTCCAGCCGTGATTGGATTTTTTAGGAATTGATTCAAAATTGAGAATGGGAATTGATTGGGATTGATGGAAAATTGTCACTGGGAATTTGTAGGAATTGTAAAATGAAGGATGAGGATTTATTTGGATTGATCCAAAATTGGTAATGGGATTTTTTAAATAGGGATTGATCCAGAACCCGGCATGGGAATTATTTGGATGGATGGGAAATTAAGGATGGGAATTTGTAGGAATCTATCCAGAATTAAGGATGGGGATTATTTGGATGGATAGGAAATTAAGGATGAGGATTTGTAGGAATTGATCCAAAATTAAAAATGGGATTTTATAGGAATTGATCCAAAATGAAGGATGGGAATTATTTGGATTGATAGAAAATTAAGGATGGTATTTTATCAGGATTGATCCAAAATTAAGGATGGAAATTGATTTGGATTGATCCAAGATTGGTCATGGGAATTATTTGGATTGTTGGGAAATTAAGGATGGGATTTTATAGAGATTGATCCAAAATTAAGGATGGAAATTATTTGGATTGGTGGGAAATTAAGGATGAGGATTTGTAGGAATTGATCCAAAATTAAGGATGGAAATTTGTAGGAATTAATTGATCCAGAACCTGGGATGGGAATTATTGGAATTGATGGAAAATTTTATGGAATTGATCCAAAATTAAGGATGGGATTTTATTTGGATTGATCCAAAATTAAGGGTGGGGAGTTTGATGATCCCGAGGGTTTTCCATCCTACCCAACTGGGATGCCCTGTTGTTCCCAGGAATTTGGGGAAAATCCCAAAATCCCACAGGATTTCCCTGTTCCACCTGCAGGAAATCCCCAAAATCCAGGGAAAAGGAAGAAAAGGAAATCCTAAATTCCAGGAATCAAGGACATGGAGGAGAAGGAATCCCAAAATCCAGGGAATTGGGAGAGGGAATCCCCAAAATCCAGGGAATCTCAGCCAGGGGCACTGGGATTGGGAACTGGGAGCACTGGGATTCCCTGTATGGAGTCACTGGGAGCACTGGGATCAGAGTTCCCATGGAATTCCATTAATTCTCCATGGGTTTCCCATGGAATTCCCGTGGATTTCTTATGGATTTCCCATGGAATTCCCATTAATTTCCTGTGGAATTTTCCCATGGAATTCCCTGGATTTTCCTATGGAACTCCCCATGGAATTTCCCTGGATTCCCCATGGAATTTCCCTGGATTTTCTATGGAATTTCCCATTAATTTCCTCTGGATTCCCCATGGAATTCCCATTAATTTCCTCTAGGATTTCCTCAATTTCCTATGGAATTCCATGGATTTCCTATGGAATTTCCACGGATTTCCCATGGAATTTTTCCGTGGATTTGGAGCTGGCTGTGGCGGGCTCTGCTTCCTTGAATTCCACTCATCCCAGTGATCCCGGGTGGATTCACACCAGGATAAACCCGGGAATAACTGGGATAAACTGGCAATAACTGGGATAAACCCAGGAATAACTGGGATAAACTGGGAATCGCCTTTTTTTTGGGAAGCCGGAGCTCCTGTGGTTGGGAATCGCCGGTTTTGGGAAGTGGCAAACTCCTGTTTGCTGGAATCGCCAATTTTTGGGAAACCCCACACAGGATCTCCTCATTCCCAGCCCAAATCCCAAATCTCAGGACCCCATTCCCAATCCCTATTCCTCTTTATCCCTGTGGGATTCATTCCCCAAATCCCAATCCTCGTTTATCCCGACATTCCCAAACCCCAGGACACAATTCTCCTTTATCCCCACGAGATTCATTCCCAAATCCTGGTCCCCATTCCCGATATCCCAGTCCCTGTTCCTTAAATCTCTGTGACATTCCCGGTATCCCAGTCCCCATTCCCTTCACTTCCATGGCATTCCTGGTATTGGAATTCCCGTTCCCAGTATCCCAGTCCCCATTCCGGGATCCCTGTCCCCATTTCTTTCACTCTCATGACATTCCCGGTGTCCCAGTCTCCATTCCCAGTATCCCAGTCTCTATTCTCAAATCCCAGTTCCTACTCCCTTCACTCCCACGACCCTCACGGTATCCCAGTCCCCATTCCCAAATCCCAGTCCCCATTCCTAAACCTCCACAACATTCCTGGTGTCCCAATCCCATTCCCAAATCCCAGTCCCCATTCCCAGTATCCCAGTTCCTATTCCCTTCACTCCCAGGACATTCCCTGTATCCTGGTCTCTATTCCTGGTATCCCAATCCCCATTCCCTAAACCTCCACAACACTCCTGGTATCTGAATGACCATTCCGGTATCCCATCTCCATTCCCTTCACTCCCACGACTTTCCCACTATCCCCAGTCCTCATTCCCAGTATCCCAGTCCCCAATCCCAGTCGCATTCACCATCCTCCGCTGGTTGCTGAGGCAGAAGGTGCAGATCTGCTACAGCTGAGCACCCCGGGATCCCCATTCCCAATTCTCTTTATCCGGATCCCGATTCCGGGATCCCTGTCCCCATTTCTTTCACTCTCCACGACAATCCCGTTATCCCAGTCCCCATTCCTGTTATCCCTGTCCCCATTCCCTTCACTCTGGCCCTATTTCCAGTATCCCAGTCCCATTTCCAGTCTCACTCACCATCCTCCGCTGGTTGCTGAGGCAGAGGGTGCAGATCTGCCGCGGCTGAGCACCCCGGGATCCCCAATCCCCATTCCCGGTATCCCGATATCCCAAACTCCATTCCGGTGTCCCCAGACTCACCATCCTCCGCTGGTTGCTGAGGCAGAAGGTGCAGATCTGCCGCGGCTGAGCACACCGGGATCCCCAATCCCCATTCCCAGACCCCAGTTATCATTCCCGTTATCCCCAGTCCCCATTCCCAGTCGCACTCACCATCCTCCGCTGGTTGCTGAGGCAGAAGGTGCAGATCTGCTGCAGCTGAGCACCCGGGATCCCCCAATCCCCATTCCCGGTATCCCCGATATCCCAAACTCCATTCCCACTATCCCGGACTCACCATCCTCCGCTGGTTGCTGAGGCAGAAGGTGCAGATCTGGTGCAGCTGAGCACCCGGGATCCCCAATCCCCATTCCCGGTATCCCGATATCCCAAATTCCATTCCCGGTGTCCCAGACTCACCATCCTCCGCTGGTTGCTGAGGCAGAAGGTGCAGATCTGCCGCGGCTGCCCGCTCTCCCCTCTCTCCCGGGGGCGACGCGGCCCTCCGGGGTAGAAGGCGGCCGCCGCCCCGGCCCCGTGGCACGGCTGCCCGCTGCCGCCGGCCTCCCCAGCAGCAGCACGTTGCCCCAGGTGCGAAATGTAGCTGGAGGCGAGGCGCAGCGTCTCGATCTTGGAGAGTTTTCCTGTCGGCCGGCTCGGTGGGGATCAGCGTGCGCAGCGCCGTGAACGCCGTGTTCACCGAGTTGGTGCGGTCGCGCTCGCGGGCGTTGGCCGTGTGCCGCTGCCGCGGCTCCGGGACATCCTCCGCGGCTCTTGCCGCTGCGCCGCTTGCCGCCCTTCATGCCGAACGGCGGCCCGTCCATGCGGAACGGCTTCTCCTCCGAGCCCGAGCTCTCGCTGTTCTCCTCGTCCTCGGACAGCGCGCTGATGTCCGGGTACAGGAATCGCCCCGGCGCCGAGCGCAGCATGGCGAAGGACATGCTGGGAAACCGGGAATGCCGCTGGAAAAGCCGGGAATGCCGCTGGAGAAACCGGGAGTGCTGCTGGAAAAGCCGGGAATGCCGCTGGAAAAGCCGGGAATGCCGCTGGAAAAGCCGGGAATTGCCGCTGGAAAAGCCGGGAGTGCCGCTGGAAAAACCGGGAGTGCCGCTGGAAAAGCCGGGAATTGCCGCTGGAGAAACCAGGAATTGCCACTGGAGAAACCAGAATGCCGCTGGAGAAATCAGAATGCCGCTGGAAAAGCCGGGAATTGCCGCTTGAAAAGTGGGAATGCCGCTGGAAAATCTGGATTTGCTGCTGGAAAAGCCGGGAGTGCCGCTGGAAAAGAGGGAATGCCGCTGGAAAAGCAGGGAATGCCGCTGGAAAAGCCGGGAATTGCCGCTTGAAAAAGTGGGAATGCCGCTGGAAAAAAGGGATGCTCAGCTCCAGCCGCTCATGGCTCTCATGATTTTATCCCGCTCTTATCCCGGGTTTTTGGGGTTGTTATCCCGATATTTTTGGGGTGTCGGAGATCTGTTCCCGATTTTACGCCGGTGTTTTGATCGCGGGTTTTAGCTCTGGTTTTGTTGGTGGTTTTGTTTTGGTTTTTTTTCGGGGGTTAGATGCCGGTTCTGGGAGCTTTGCTCCCGGTTTATTCCCGGTTTATTCCCGGGTTATTCCCGGTTTTCGGGCTCGCCGCCGCTCCCGGCGCACGTGCGCGTCCTCCGGGAGCCGCAGGCTGGAGCTGCGGGATTTTTATAGCGGCGGGATGGGCGGCGCGGCCCCTCCTCCGGAGCCCTCGGAAAGGGAGCCCCAGGCCCGGCCTACCTGAGCTCACCCTCGTCCAGCCCGGCTTAACCCTTCCCGCTTCTCCTTTTCGCCCCAGACCTGTTTTCCTCATAAAATTCCCTTTTCCGATCCCAAAAGCTCAGCGGAGCTGCCGGCGGGGAGGGGGCGGATTTGAGATCCCTCTGGAATTTTTCCCCCGCTCAGGACCCCGCCGCATTCCCAAAAATTCGCCGCTGCTTTCCCGGTTTTCACCAGAAATTCCTTTATCCCGATCCCAAAATCAGCGGAACTGCCGGGGACAGCGGGGAATATTTCCCCACGCCGTTCCCGGTGTCCCGCTGGATCCCCATCCCGAAATCCCGGAGGATTTTCCGTGCTGGCATTATCCCTGTCCCCCTCCTCTCGCATTCCCGCGGGATTCCGGCTGGGAATTGGATCCATCCCCAAAATCCCGGGGCGGGAGGGAATCGGGAATTAACCCTTGAGGAGCCGCCGCTGGGGTTTGCTGGAATTCCAGGGGAGCCGGGATGGAGCTGGGGAATTCCAGAGGGTGTCAGGTGTCCTGTTCCATGGGGCAGCTCCTGGGATTCTTTGGGAATTCTCTGCAGGAATTCCTTCCCAAAATCCCATAAACACCATTCCCTGCGTGCTGCACCCCAAACCCCACTGCACCTCTCCACACAAAAAAAAAAAAGTTCCGGGATCTCCTGGGATTCCCAGCTAGATTCCCATCATCCATCCCCACGAAATCCCGAGTATCCCGAGCCATCCCTAAACTCCAAAAAACCAGGAATTCCCTCATCTCGCTTATCCCACCCCCAAACTCCACGGGGTTATCCCACATCTCCCACCCCATGTGGAAAAACATTTCCACCTGGAAAAAAAACCAAACAAACAAAAAACAAAAACAAAAAAAAAAAAACAAAAAAAAAAAACAACTGGAATGGCGGTTTCTCCCTGAGTCTCTTTTTCCCCTTTCCCCGAGTTTTCCTGAGGCTCCCCCGCTTTTTCCAGCGGCGCCTCCCAGGAGCTCCTCGCGGGAGGTTCATTCCCGGCCGGAGCGCGGCACCTTCCGTGCGCTCCGCACTTAATCCCCGTCTCGGCAGCTTCCGAAACCCAACCTCTGTCATCCCTGGCCGCCCCTCTGGCAGCTCCCGGAGCCATCTGCTTTCGCTTAGCGCCGGGAGCGATCCCCGCAGAACCCGTTCCGGCAGAATTCCCGGGAAAAGGCGGCGCGGGCCGGGAGGGATCCCCGGGCTGGGGGAGGGGGTCTGAACCGAGGTGGGGCGCGGGAGGGGCGAAAATGTGGGGGTTGTGGTTAAAATTTTGGGGATTGTGGTTAAAATGTGTGGGATTGCAGCCAGAATCTGTGGGACCGTGGCCAGAATTGATGGAATTGGAGCCAGGGACACGGAGATGGTCAGGGGCACAGGAGTCTCAAAATCCCCTGGAATTGCAGCCAGGGATGTGGAGATGATCCTGGTTGGAGTCTGGGGGTGCAGGGAGTCCCAAAATCTGTGGGACCATGGCCAAAATCTGTGGGATCATGGCCAAAATCCATGGAATTGCAGCCAGGGACACGAGAGATGGTCGGAGGCACAGGGAGTCTCAAAATCCCTGGAATTGCAGCCAGGGATGTGGAGATGATCCTGGTTGGAGTCTGGGGTGCAGGGAGTCCCCAAAATCTGTGGGACCATGGCCAAAATCTGTGGGATCATGGTCAGAATCTGTGGGATCATGGCCAGAATTTATGGAATCACAGCCAGGGACACGGAGATGGTCGGGGCACTGGGAGTCTCAAAATCCCTGGAATTGCAGCCGAAATCCTTGGAATTGCAGCCAGGGATGTGGAGATGATCTTGGTCGGAGTCTGGGGCGCAGGGAGTCCCCAAAATCTCTGGGATCATGGCCAAAATCTGTTGGATCACAGCCAGAATCTGTGGGATCGTGGCCAAAATTTGTGGAGTCACATCCAGGGACACGGAGATGGTTGGGGGCACAGGGAGTCTCAAATTCCTGGAATTGCAGCTGAAATCCTTGGAATTGCAGTCAGGGATGTGGAGATGATCCTGGTTGGAGTCTGGGAGCACAGGGAGTCCCAAAATCTGTGGGATCATGGCCAGAATTTATGGAATCACAGCCAGGGACACGGAGATGGTCAGGGGCACAGGGAGTCTCAAAATCCGTGGAATTGCAGCTGAAATCCCTGGAATTGCAGCCAGGAATGTGGAGATGATCCTGGTTGGAGTCTGGGGCGCAGGGAGTCCCAAAATCTGTGGGATCATGGCCAAAATCTGTGGGATCATGGTGTCAGAATCTGTGGGATCATGGCCAGAATTGATGGAATCACAGCCAGGGACACGGAGATGGTCGGGGGCACAGGAGTCTCAAAATCTGTGGAATTGCAGCTGAAATCCTTGGAATTGCAGCCAGGGATGTGGAGATGATCCTGGTCAGTCTGAGGGTGCAGGGAGTCCCAAAATCTGTTGGATCACAGCCAGAATCTGTTGGATCACAGCCAGAATCTGTGGGATCGTGGCCAAAATTTGTGGAATCACATCCAGGGACACGGAGATGGTCGGGGGCACAGGGAGTCTCAAAATCCCCTGGAATTGCAGCCAGGGATGTGGAGATGATCCTGGTTGGAGTCTGGGGGCACAGGAGTCCCAAAATCTGTGGGATTGTGGCCAGGATCTGTGGGATTGCAGCCAAAAATCCATGGAATTGCAGCCAGGGACACGGAGATGGTCGGAGGCACAGGGAGTCTCAAAATCCCTGGAATTGCAGCCAGGGATAAAGAGATGATTCTGGTCGGAGTCTGGGGGCACAGGGAGTCCCAAAATTTGTGGGATCACAGCCAAAATCTGTGGGATCATGGCCAGAATTTATGGAATTGCAGCCAGGGACACAGAGATGGTCGGGGGCACAGGGAGTCTCAAAATCTCAAAATCCCTGGAATTGCAGCCGAAATCCTTGGAATTGCAGCCAGGGATGTGGAGATGATCCTGGTCAGAGTCTGGGGGCACAGGGGTCCCCAAAATCCTTGGGATTGCAGCCAGGGATTGAGGGCACAGGAAATTCTGCCCCTTCCCACTTTTGGATTGGCTCCAAGGATTCCCTGGAATTCCCTCACTCTTTTCTCAGGAATTTCTTCACCCTTTCCCCAGATATTCCCAGGAATTCCCTGGAATTCCCTCACCCTTTTCCTGGAATTCCCTGGAATTTCTCCAAGGATTCCCTGAAATTCCGTCACCCTTTACCCTGAAAATTCCCTCACCCTTTTCCTGGAATTCCTGAAATTCCCTCACCCTTTTCCCCAGGGGTCCCAAAAATTCCTTCACCCTTTTCCTCTGGAATTCCATGGAATTCCCTCACCTTTTCTCCAAGGATTTCTTGGAATTCCCTCACTCTCTTCTCCAGAATTCCCTCACTCCTTTCCCCAGGATTCCTTGGAATTCCCTAACCCTTTTCCCTGGAATTTTCTGGAATTCCCTCACCCTTTTCCCCGAGATTCCTTGGAATTCCCTCACCCTTTTCTTTGGGGGATTCCTGGAATTCCCTCATTTTCTCCAGAGATTCCTGGAATTCCTGACCCTTTTCCCAGGGATTCCCTGGAATTCCCTGACCCTTTTTCACTCAGGGATTCCTGGAATTCCCTGACCCTTTTCCGCAGGGATTCCTGGAATTCCCTGACCCCTTTCTGAAGGATTCCCTGGAATTTCTCCAGGGAATTCTCTGGAATTCTCTCAGCCTTTTCCCAGGGATTCGCTGGAATTCCTGACCCTTTTCCCCTGGAATTCCTGAAATTCCCTGACCCTTTTCCCCAGGAATTCCCAGGGATTTCTCTGGAATTCTCTCATCCTTTTCCCTGGAATTCCCTGGGGATTCCCTGACCCTTTCCCCGGAATTCCCTGGAACTCCCTGACCCTTTTCCCTGGAATTCCCTGGGACTCCTGACCCTTTTCCCTGGAATTCCTGGGACTCCTGACCCTTTTCCCTGTTTTCCCCAGGACATCCAGAACACGGTGAGGAACATTCCCATGGAGTGGTACCAGGATTTCCCGCCGCGTCGGCTCCGACCTGGGCGGGAAGAGGATCTACAAACCCCTGCGGAACAGGGACGAGCTGGACCTGTTCCTGGAGAAGATGGAAAACCGGAATACTGGTGAGGAATTCCTGGGAAAACCTCGGGATAGCAGGAGCTGCCCCTGAGCCTGAGCATCCCAAAGCATTCCGGGATTTCCTGGGTTTTGTGGGATTTTTGTGGGTTTGCTCAGATTCCTGGGATTTGGAGTTCTGGAGCTTTCCTGAGGTTTGCCTGAAGGTGATTCCCAAAATCCCTCTGCATCCCTGTCCTCATTCCAAAATCCCTCTGCATCCCTGTCCCATATCCCAAAATCCCTCTGCATCCCTGTCCCATATCCCAAAATCCCTCTGCATCCCTGTCCTCATCCCAAAATCCTGGTCCCATATCCCAGGAATTCCTGTGTCCATCCCAGGAATCCCTCTGAATCCCTGTCCCACATCCCAAAAACCCCTCTGCATCCCTCTCCTCATCCCAAAATCCCTCTGCATCATCCCAAAAATCCCTCTGCATCCCTCTCCTCATCCCAAAATCCCTCTGCATCCCTGTCCCACATCCCAAAAATCCTCTGCATCATCCCAAAAATCCCTCTGCATCCCTCTCCTCATCCCAAAAATCTCTCTGCATCCCTGTCCCATATCCCAAAATCCCTCTGCATGCCTGTCCCACATCCCAAAAATCCCTCTGCATCCCTGTCCTCATCCCAAAATCCCTCTGCATCCCTCTCCTCATCCCAAAAATCCTGGTCCCATATCCCAGGAATTCCTGTGTCCATCCCTGGAATCCCTCTGAATCCCTGTCCCACATCCCAAAAATCCCTCTGCATCCCTGTCCACATCCCAAAAATCCCTCTGCATCCCTGTCCTCATCCCAAAATCCCTCTGCATCATCCCAAAATCCCTCTGCATCCCTCTCCTCATCCCAAAATCTCTCTGCATCCCTCTCCTCATCCCAAAAATCCCTCTGCATCATCCCAAAAACCCCTCTGCATCCCTGTCCTCATCCCAAAAACCCCTCTGCATCCCTCTCCTCATCCCAAAATCTCTCTGCATCCCTGTCCCCATTCCAAAAATCCCTCTGCATCCCTGTCCCATATCCCAAAAATCCCTCTGCATCCCTGTCCT
Source organism: Luscinia luscinia (assembly GCA_034336685.1). Classification (NCBI taxonomy): domain Eukaryota; kingdom Metazoa; phylum Chordata; class Aves; order Passeriformes; family Muscicapidae; genus Luscinia; species Luscinia luscinia. The sequence goes on from JAKWBO010000169.1 coordinate 91,333, forward strand.
CATCCCTAAAATCCTGGTCCCATATCCCAGGAATTCCTGTGTTCATCCCAGGAATCCCTCTGAATCCCTGTCCACATCCCAAAACCCTCTGCATCCCTCTCCTCATCCCAAAATCTCTCTGCATGCCTGTCCCACATCCCAAAATCCTCTGCATCCCTCCCTCATCCCAAAAATCCCTCTGCATCCCTGTCCCATATCCCAAAAATCCCTCTGCATCATCCCAAAATCCTTCTGCATCCCTGTCCCATATCCCAAAAATCCCTCTGCATCCCTGTCCCATATCCCAAAAATCCCTCTGCATCCCTGTCCCATATCCCAAAAATCCCTCTGCATCCCTCTCCTCATCCCAAAATCCCTCTGCATCCCTCTCCTCATCCCAAAATCCGGTTCCATATCCAGGAATTCCTGTGTCCATCCCAGGAATCCCTCTGAATCCCTGTCCCATATCCCAAAATCCCTCTGCATCATCCCAAAAATCCCTCTGCATCCCTCTCCTCATCCCAAAATCCCTCTGCATCCCTCTCCTCATCCCAAAAATCCTCATCCCATATCCCAGGAATTCCTGTGTCCATCCAGGAATCCCTCTGAATCCCTGTCCCACATCCCAAAATCCCTCTGCATCATCCCAAAAATCCCTCTGCCTCCCTCCCCTCATCCCAAAAATCCCTCTGCATCCCTGTCCCATATCCCAAAAATCCCTCTGCATGCCTGTCCACATCCCAAAAATCCCTCTGCATCATCCCAAAAATCCCTCTGCCTCCCTCCCTCATCCCAAAATCCCTCTGCATCCCTGTCCCATATCCCAAAAATCCTTCTGCATCCCTGTCCCATATCCCAAAAATCCCTCTGCATCCCTCTCCTCATCCCAAAAATCCTGGTCCCATATCCCAGGAATTCCTGTGTCCATCCATGAATCCTCTGCATCCCTGTCCTCATCCCAAAATCTCTCTGCATGCCTGTCCCACATCCCAAAAATCCTCTGCATCCCTCTCTCTCATCCCAAAATCCCTCTGCATCCCTGTCCTCATCCCAAAATCCCTCTGCACCCTGTCCCATATCCCAAAAATCCTTCTGCATCCCTGTCCCATATCCCAAAATCCCTCTGCATCATCCCAAAAATCCTCTGCATCCCTCTCCTCATCCCAAAATCCTTCTGCATCCCTGTCCCCATTACAAAATCCTCTGCATCCCTCTCCTCATCCCAAAAATCCGGTCCCATATCCCAAGAATTCCCATGTCCATCCCGGGAATCCCTCTGCATCCTGGGAATCCTGTCTGTGCTGGGAATCCCAGCGTCCATCCCTGTGTCCGTGTGTCCATCTGCCCATCCCTGTGTCCATCCCGTGTCCGTGTGTCTGTCTGTGTCTGTCTGTCTGTGTGTCCATCCCTGTCCAGGCGGACGGTGCAGGACAGGCTGATGGAGTGCCAATGTCTGTCTGTCCGTGTGTCTGTCTGTGTGTCCATGTGTCCATCCCGTGTCCGTGTGTCCATCTGTCCGTGTGTCCATCTGTCCGTGTGTCCATCTGTCCATGTGTCCCGCAGGCGCACGGTGCAGGACAGAACAGACGGCGCCGATGTCCGTCTGTCCATCTGTCCATGTGTCCTTCTGTCTGTGTGTCCATGTGTCCATCCCGTGTCCGTGTGTCCATCTGTCCGTGTGTCCATCTGTCCGTGTGTCCATCTGTCCATGTGTCCTTCTGTCTGTGTGTCCGTGTGTCCATCCCGTGTCCGTGTGTCCATCCCGTGTCCGTGTGTCCATCTGTCCTTGTGTCCATCCCGTGTCCGTGTGTCCATCTGTCCGTGTGTCCGCAGGCGCACGGTGCGGGACAGACAGAGCGAGCGCCGATGTCCGTCTGTCCGTGTGTCCATCCCTGTGTCCATCTGTCCATCTGTCCGTGTGTCCATCCCGTGTCCGTCTGTCCGTCTGTCGTGTGTCCATCCCCGTGTCCGTGTGTCCATCCCGTGTCCGTGTGTCCATCTGTCCGTCTGTCCATGCAGGCGCACGGGTGCAGGACAGGCAGACGGGCGCCGATGTCCGTCTGTCCGAGGAGCAGCTGGAGCTGGTGCAGCGCCTGCAGCGGGGCAGTTCGGGAGGCGTCAACTTCGACCCCTACGAGGTGGCGGCGATTCCCGACCGGAGCGGGGCGGAATTCCGACGGGAATGACCCAGGGAGCCCCAGGGGTGGAATTCCCATCGGAATGTGGGAGATAATGTCCCAGGGACAGAATTCCCACTGGGAATGCAGGAGAGGAAGGTCCCAGGGATGGAATTCCCATTGGGAATGTGGGATGGGAAGGTCCCAGGAGCAGAATTCCCACTGGGAATGCAGGAGAGGAAGATCCCAGGGATGGAATTCCCATTGGGAATGTGGGATGGGAAGGTCCCAGGAGCAGAATTCCCACTGGGAATGTTGGAGGGGACACCTTGGGGTGGAATTGCCACTGGGAGATGTGCAAGGGACATCCTGGGGTGGAATTCCCGCTGGGAATGTGGGAGGGGACACCCTGGAGATGGAATTCCTGCTGGGAATGCCCAAGGAGAGGCCTTAGGGATGGAATTCCCATCGGGAATGTGGGAGGAGCGCTCTCAGGGACAGAATTCCTACCGGGAATGTGAGGTGGAGAGCTCCAGGGATGGAATTCCTGCCAGGAATGCCTGGGAGAAGGTCCTAGGGATGGAATTCCACATTGGGAAATGTGGGAGAAGAGGCTCCAGGGATGGAATGCCCAAGGGGAAATGCCCAAGG